>PNEQ01067147.1:0-17806 GCA_003012365.1 Medauroidea extradentata | reverse complement strand
TCGATCGTGTTGTTGGAGGGAGGGGGGGGGGGGGTTAAAAGCCCGAAGTTATAATGGTAAACCGAAGTTATAGTGGTAAACCGACGGGTGTCAACTGTGGAAGGCAGAGAGAGAAAATTCTCACGGCCAGGTTCCTCCATCATTATTCCTTTTCCTTTTATTTTTCCCTCCCTTTCCTCTCCTGCTATCGGTCCATGGGGAAGAAAGAAAGAAAAAGGCGTCATTGTTCTCAGCTTTGACTCCCTTCCCCATCCACCACCCGGGAAACGTGACCAGCTATCTTTTCATGGGAAAGGAAGGAAGAAAAAAAGAGCGTCATTTTTTTTCCTTCCCCCACCCCCTCAAACATACCAGGAGAGAAAAAAAGGCAAGCTTACTGCTGTCACGGCATGTTATCTTAGGGCTTGGAGGAAGAAGGGGTGACATGCTGGAAGCGGCCGGCACAGCAGAGCAAGGCAAGGCATACACAGCATGTAATGGAATCAAGGATGGTATTTATTTATATAGATTATTTACAAATAAATAACAGAAATCATATAGACCAACAATTAAGTTTGACTCTGCTTTAATATCCTAATAACCTCTTAACAAATTTCAACAGAAAACTTTTGATTTGATTTGTAACTAAGCAACTAATTTCTAAACATTTTTCTTTAACGTAGCCAAATAGCTAATAATGCCGAGTCTAACCAGAGGTCTGAGATCTTCTATCTCAACTCTACTGACTGAGCTAAAATATTAAATTACTTTGGCCGAGCATAATTCTATACACAGTGAAGTAAATTCAGACACAGAAGCTTTATATTTTAAGTTATTTGTGAACTTAGTAATGTGCTTTGTAATTGGTTGGGAGACGGTAATTTTGGTAAGTCATTGGTCCAAGGTTGTAGGGAATAGCACCTTTAGTTCTCATGTTTTTATTTATTGTAATTAAATACTGCAATTTTCAGAGGTATTTCTATGTATTCTATGTATCCTTGTTCCCTACAAATACGATGTTTCCTCTCCAGTACTCTGCACTGCATTCACCGAATTCACAAAATTTTAACTCACAACCCTATTAAATTATAGTACAGTATTTCAATCAAGCACCAAAGTAATATTTACACTACATATATATACCACAGAGGAAAGTGGCTAGCCGAAGCACGGGGCTACGATCAGGCAGGGTTATTTCTGTTTGGCAAATATTATTGAGTTTCAGTCACGTATGTTTTTTTTTCATTGCTATAATGGAGTCTGATTCTGAGAAAGGCTATTTTCTGCGTCGCACAGAATCAGTTGACTACAGGCAGGATAGGCGTGTTTCAAAAAGTCTAACTAATATACCAGAGCAGGAAAATAATTCTGAAAGTACAAATTTTGAGAGTGAACAAAATTCTGGTGGGGCAGCACAAATAAACGTAAGTGATGCGTTTCACGACGTAATGGCGCAAGGTGACGCCATCGAAGAAGACGTTTCAGAGTGAAAATGCTAATACGATACTTATCCTAGGCGCACCCACAGCAAATGTGGCCGTAAAAGTAACCAGCACCCAAGTAATTGACCCTAATACCACAACCCACACAGACAGTAATGACATGTTAGCGAGCCTAACTCGTTTGATTTTAGAATTAAAAACAGAAGTCGCATTCAACAACACACAAGTTACGCAAATGAAAAATGAGGTGGCAGCTAATATTTTACAGCTACAGGCGAAGGTCGCGTCCAACACTGTGGATATCACGGCAGAAATCACCGCCGTAAAAACACAGTTGACTGCTGAAATAACTAGCAAATTAGAGCAAATCGATACGCGAGTTACACAGCTACATAGCAATGTTGAGCAATTGAGTACTCACGTAAACACACTGGAACAGCACACCGCCACTTTGAATCGCGAGATTAACGACGTCAGAATCGGCCAGAGTGAAACTGCATCTTAGGTAGCGGAAATTACTGCACAGCTACATGACATCGAGGCAAAAACAGAAAGTACTCAAATACACCTGAGCACAACAAGCCTTGAAACTAGCCGATTGGGAGACAGTTTGTTCGCTGTGGAGAACAACACAAACATGTCTCGTTGCTTGGAGCAATTACAGATTAATGCTACAAACACAAACACTAGATTGGAGGAGTGTACGGCACGCGTTGAAACACAAACACCTGTCACTAGCGAAACTATTTCGGATGCTAAGATCGTCGAGTTGGAGAAGAGGTTATCCGACATCGAGAAAGGCCAGTGCGTTGCCATGATTGATACTACCCACAATTCCGTGCGCACTCAACCGTGCAAACAGCTACAAACACCGCAAGCTGTGTGCAACAATCATCGAACTCCAGCGCGGACGTAAACAAACAGCCTGACGTCCACACAAACTGCTACACCATGCACACGCCTACAAATTTGCTATACCATCTGTCTAAGCAGTGGGCTGAAAACCTACCCACATTTTCTGGCTTCTCCAATGAAAACCCAGTGACGCATTTAAAGAAAATGGAGGAGTATTTCTCTTATTTTTCACTGGGTATTGAGGACAAGTTCAGGTGCCTCAGTAATAGTTTACGCAACACAGCTCACTATTGGTGGGAGCTGAACAAAGAGAAGTTTCACACACTCGAGGAATTCCGGTCTGACTTTTTGCGACACTTTTGGAGTACCAAGATACAGGGAAGCATAAGGGCACGCCTACATCAAGAAACATTTGACCCACACAAAACCAAGACACTCGAACAACACCTCAGCGAAATGTTTGAGCGTACTCGCCATCTCACAGTCTCAATGAGTGACGAGGAGTTTGCAGACATACTGGTCTCACAATTGCCACAGAAATACCAGGATAGGTGGGCCGATAGGCCGTTTACTAACCTGAGCGACTTCAGGCACCAACTTCTGAAAATCGACCAGTCAGAGATACAAAGGTCAAACTACCAACGTAGTGCCGGTGAAAGGCCTGTCAACCAACACTTTCACCAGACCCTATATCAGTCCACCAACACCAGGCAAGATCAGCAGCCTAGTCGCAACCAAAGCAATTTTAATCGCCAGACAAACTTCCATCAAGAACCATCAAACCAACAGCACAATTACAGACAGCCTAGAGTCAATACACTTGTCCAAGAAGGAAACTACGCAGGCAGGTCACAATATAACAACAGACGGCGTGGAGGTCGCCATAACCAAGGTTGGGGCCAACACTGTTACCAACCTGATTACAGGAGGGGGCATTCTAATGACCAACATCAGAACAGAGATAGGAGGCGAAACGACCAACATCAGAACCAAGGTCCTAAGCCTAACACCTACCTAGACGAAAGTGGGACACTGTATGTAAAATGTCACAGAGTGCTCAGACCGAGTCAAAACCACCTTCACCACCTAGAAATGGCAACTTTCGTTGGCAACCAGCAGCGAAGCTAAATCACTTAACAAGCACTGTGACCAACCAAGCCAATCAGTACACCACTAACCCTCCAATCAGTAGTGCCAACAGTTTTGTGACACCCAAGTCTACTCATAGCCAGGGTTATTTTGCAAGGAATTCACCACTTTACCCTGGAGCAGCCGGCTTTGTATATAACCAACCTACCAGTGCTAGTGAAGTGGCCAGCTAGCTCTAGCCATCAGCAACTGTTAAACTAGGTTGGGTTGATGAAGTCAGTCCCTCAGCATCAACCCTTCCCAGCGAGTTAGTAGGGATCAGCAAAACCTGTTTTGTGGAGCCAAATGTTGAAATTCCAAATTTTGTAACTAATAATACTATAATTAGCTCTATGATTTTAGAAGAGTCTGACCGAGAGTATTTATTAGAAGAGGACAATGTCAATGCGGTAGATAAAACAGCTCTATGCCCTGAACTCATGCTGTCAGTTAATGGTATAAGAGTTCCTGTACTGCTCGACAGTGGAGCAGAGATTAGTTGTATGAGTGAGAAACTACTGCATGAAATAGAAGCCTGTGGAGCAACCTTACCTATTCTACCTGTACCTCGAGTCAAGATAATTGGAGCTACATCCAGAGCAAGTCCTATTGTCAATCGCCAAACCTATTTGCAAACTGAAGGTTTAAGGGAAGTTAAAGGAGTACAGTACCTGTATTGATAGTAAAAGGATTGGCTAAACCATTAATTTTAGGAATTGATTTTCTTTCTCACCATGGTATTGTTCTGAATTTTGCTGGGTGGTTAATTTATTTTGCTGAGAACATAGGTAGTGTAACTACACCAGAGAGATGGCAATTTTCTGACAAGATTGTTGGTTTACTTAGAAAGGATTACAGCTTACAGCACATCACTTCTGCATCTGCAAATACTATTCCTACCGTGGCTGAGGAAGTATTTCAGGCTGTAGCAGCCTGCACACTTATTGATAGTCAGCAACAGAAGCAGCTATACAACATGTTAATACAACATGCTAGTAACTTTTCTGAAGTACCAGGGAGGAACACCTTATACAAAGCTAAGATCAAGGTTATTGATTCCGCACCTTTTCACAGGAAATCCTATCCTATACCCAAGAAATACTTCAAGGAAGCTGAAGAATTCCTACAGCTTATGTTAACCTGGAACGTAGTGAGGAGAGATGCCAGTCCGTATGCCAGTCTATGGTCTGCGTACGCAAGAAAGATGGTTCAGTAAGGTTATGTCTTGATGCCAGAAAAATTAATAAAATCACAGTTAAAGACAGAGAGAGTCCAATACAAACTAGATATACTCAGACTTTACCAAGGGGTTAGGTTTATAACTACCTTAGATATCACTTGTGCATATTGGCATGTTCCATTAGAACATACTTCTCAACAGTACAATGCTTTTCTTTTTCGGAATCAACAATATGTTTTTGAGGTTATGCCTTTTGGCCTCTGCAATGCTGTGGCTGAGTTCACAAGATGCTTAGACAAGACTTTAGGTGAAGAATGTCGACTATTTGCCAGAGCCTATGTTGATGACATCCTAGTGACCTCCACTTCTTTTGAAGAACATCTTGAACATCTGCATACAGTGATTTCTAAATTACAACAAGCAGGGATGACCATCAAGATTCGAAAGTCTTTATTCTTCAGAGAAGAAGTAACTTTTCTGGGACACCTATTAATACCTGAAGGTATTCGAACATCTCCAGACAAACTGAGAGCCATAACTGATTTTGCTACACCTCAAAATCCTAAACGGCTCAGAATTGTTCTAGGTGAGCTTGGTTTCTACCAAGACTACTCAGATCGGATAGCACACATAGCAGTACCTTTATTTTCTCTACTCAAGAAAGGACAAGTTTGGAAGTGGACACCTGAACACCACACAGCCATGCAACAACTGAAGGCTATTTTTCTTAAGGACCACATCATTCACCATCCTACACAAGGCAAAGAGTATTTACTCTACACTGATGCTTCTGCATATGCACTTGGCTGTAAGTTAGCCCAAGTAGATGATGATGGAAGAGAGAAGACTGTGGCAATGGCCAGTCGAACACTACGAACTGCTGAAAGGAATTATACAGTAACTGAAAAAGAAGCTTTAGCAATCGTCTGGGCTTTACAGAAATTTAGAGACTTACTTCTTGGAGAGAACATAAAACTACTCACTGATCATCAAGCTTTAACGTGTTTGAAGGCTGGAAGAACATTTGGAGGACTACTAACCAGATGGCAACTTTTACTCCAGGAATACGATCTAGAGATTACCTACATCAAAGGAAACGACAATGAAGCTGCTGATTATCTCAGTAGGATACCTGATGAAGAAGCTACACCTTTGCAGACCCGACAAGATAGCAGAGAATTCTATGTATCCACCACCATCCCAGTTTTGCTGAGTCGCAGTCCAGTTCTGAAACAACTTTTGAAGGAATTACCTAACTGTCAAGAAACTGATCCTTTGTGTATGAAGAGTAAGAAATTAGCTTCTGCACTACCATCCGACAGGCTGCACCAAATTTATTGTGTGGATTCTAATAATATTTTATTTCACCACTCAGATCGCAATCAGCACTTTAGTGAATATTGGAAACCAGTAGTACCTGCAGCCATAACCTACATGTTAACCACTGAAATCCACAACCTTATGTATCATCTTGGTTCTACCAAGTTGTATGAGACCATGAAGAGGCTTTTGTATTGGCCAGGTATGTTAAAAACCGCACGAACTGTTTCATCTTCATGTGACTTGTGTCAGAAGGCTAAACACCCTCGAAAATCTAGTAGGGGAGTACAAGTCTGTTCTACCAACTGAACCTCTAGAATTGGTTTCAGTCGATTTGTTTGGACCACTACCAAAGTCTAAATCTGGAGTGAAGTATATTTTTGTAATGCAAGATTTATTTTCCAAGTATATTAAGTTTTATGCGATTGTACAAGCTAACATCAAAAAATTATTAGTGAAGGTCAAATTGTTTATCCAGGAGGTTGGTAAACCGGTATGTATTTTGTCAGACTGAGGAAGTCAGTTCACCAGTGATCTCTGGCAAAAGGAAATTAAGGAATTGGATATTGAACCTACTACCATCTCAGTCAGACACCCACAGAGCAACCCAGTTGAGAGGAGTATGCGAACTCTCGGAACAATGTTAAGAATCTTGTGCCACCAAGCACAACAGAATTAGCGAGATAAATTGCCTATGGTAGAGTTTGTTTGTAACCACACTATACATATTACAACAGGTTTTGCTCCCTACGAAGTCCTTACTAATCGCTGCGCTGAGGCTCTGAACTTTAACAACATTCTGCCACAGTTGAAGGTATAGCTACCTCAAGCCGACCCAGTCAAGCTGAGAGAAGAAGTACAGAATTTAGTCAAAAGTAAGATAGTGACAGCTGCTGAGGGCAGAAGAAAATCCCAGAAAGTTAGCAAGAAGAGCAAGTTTTCAATTGGAGACATGGTACTACGACGCACCAACCCTACCAGTTCTCTACTAGATCAAGTAACCAAGAAATTATTCCTGATCTTCGATGGACTCTATTTTATAAAGGACATCATTCAGAGCAACTGTTAAGAGTTAGCTACACCCGAAGGAACTACAGTAGGTAGATACAATATTACACAGCTACGTCCTTATGTGCATCCCCAGAGGGAAATCACAACTTCAAGTTAATAGATAGTTGGTAACAATTTTGATCTAGTACACCAGTCAGCACCTATGTTTTGAAACAAAAAGCTAAGGGATATTTTTTTATGCTGAAGATAACAGCAAGTTTATGCATTCTATAATGTATTGTTTGATTGTTGTTTTGTTGAAGATTACGAGGAGTTACACTCATGTGCCTCCACTCACCTGATGAAGCAGATGTAGTCTGCGAAACGTTGTGACCGCGCGTCCGCGGAGAAATGTGTTCGTCCTATGTGTGTGTGTTTCTATCTGCAAGTACCATCCTGTGAGTACTTGTGCACAACTATTTCTGTTTTATTTGTAATCATGTAAGAGGAAGTTATATTTGTGGACGGCCTAAGCTGATGCTTTTGGGAAGCACTCGCTTATAGTTATTGAAGGTATTGTATTCGCCTGACGAGTGAAGCCAAAGGCCACCGCAGAGCTGAAGATTATTATTATAATGATGTTCATATGGCCGTATACATTTTCCTCGATTTTAAAAACTCACCGTAACTACGAACGCTATCGCTTAGTTTTCCACGCAAGTTATTGCTACAGTGCCAGCAACCTGAGCGTGCTTGTGAAGCACACCTGTTGTTCACCTCCAGTGTCGCCAACTGAGTTCACTGGCGGGGTATTCGAACTTCGCGCGGATATAAACTTTCAGGGAGAAAGCTATCCATTTTCAACGTAAACTATTTTGTGTCACTTCATGTTCTAATTTCAGGAAAATGAACTTTCTACACATAAAACTATCAAATGATATTGAACTGATTCATTGGAATATCTTAATGTTTACCTTTTGTTTTGTTCTATTGATTGACTGTGTATGTCTAATTTGTTTTCAAATGTATTTTATGTGATTTAGTAATACTTGTAATTTTAAGTATACAAATGTGCTATCTCCCAGGTATATTAGCTTAATACCCCTACTTCAATAGCAGGTGGGGCCATCTGTAATGGAATCACATATATTTATTTATTTTTATTGATTATTTATTTATGATTATTTCTTGTATTTTTATTTAATTATTTTAGTTGATGAACATTTCTAATTTGATGACGATTGATGTTAAAATTTAGTTTAAAGTAATATTTAAGTGCCATAATGTTTTGATTCAATTCTCTGTGTAATTGTATACTCAGGAGGTTTTTATGACTTAGATCCAGGGATCAGATCCTGTACTACTTAAGTACTAATTTCTAAACATTTTTCTTTAACGTAGCCAAATAGCTAATAATGCCGAGCCTAACCAGAGGTCTGAGATCTTCTATCTCAACTTTACTGACTGAGCTAAAATATTAAATTACTTTGGCCGAGCATAATTCTATACACCGTGAAGTAAATTCAGACACAGAAGCTTTATATTTTAAGTTATTTGTGAACTTAGTAATGTGCTTTGTAACTGGTTGGGAGATGGTAATTTTGGTAAGTCATTGGTCCAAGGTTGTAGAGAATAGTACCTTTAGTTCTCATGTTTTTATTTATTGTAATTAAATACTACAATTTTCAGAGGTATTTCTATGTATTCTATGTATCCTTGTTCCCTACAAGTACAATGTATCCTCTCCAGTACTCTGCACTGCATTCACCGAATTCACAAAATTTTAACTCACAACCCTATTAACATTAATAATAAATTATAGTATTTCAATCAAGCACCAAGATAATATTTACACTACATATGTATACCACAAGCAAGCGACCTTGGAAGAGAGACAAACCACCCCACCCCTCCTGGCTCACCGCCACCCTCTCTGCCTTCACACTCTTAACCAGTGTGAATGTTATCTTTCCTCTCTCTTATACATGTTGCCAGCTACGTTTCCTTTCTCCCCCCTTCCTTCCTTGACCCTTCCATCATAGCATCCCTCGTGCTGTTACACCGCTCGCTCAGCTCATCCTCCCGTGTTTTTTTTTTTTTCACATACTAGCGAGGCACTAATAATTTTTTTCCCTGTAACTTGTTGCAAAAATCGTGGTGCGCACTATACACGAGTATATATTTACAGTTTTCTTTTCGTACATAGCATATACACATTGGGGACAAGTTTAATTGTTTCACAAAAAAAAATTATTTCAAAAACATGCTGCAATGTGCTGAAGCATGGGGTAGGCAACAACCAATAATTTTCTGTAAAGAGTCCATCTGATCCATCTAGCAATCCTTTGCTGATTTATCGATAGTTGCACAACAAGCTGGTAGGTACACAATGTGCATTACAAGCTGATAAAAATAATATGTGCACAACAAGTTGATAAGAATACAACGTGAAGTATAATTGGACGTTGTTATGCATGCAATAGACTATCTGCCAATTTTATGTTATCAGTAAAACATGCTATAAGTATTTCACAATCGAAACAGTCTTATAAAAATATATTAGTAATACAGTATAAACACAAAATTCATAATCATACTATATAGGAGTAAAATAAGACTGATTCAATGCAGAAAAGTACTAACAATTGTTGCATAATCAATTGATATTTAACACCATCCAATTAACAGTGACACAGCATGTGTGCATTTACATTTCATCACAACACAAACCATAATAAAAAGATGAGTTACCAAATCATAGTGTTCATTCAAATAAAAATTTACATTCCCTGATATTTTTCTGCTTTCCTTAATAAGGTTAATTATTTTCCCTGACACAGCAATTATAAATATTTCAATGTTCTCATGAAATTTGCTACACGTCTGTGAGCTTTTATGCACTACAAAAAACATATTCCAGCAATATTCAAATCAATACATTAAATACTGTAATTTTAATACACAAAAAATAATTTCACAGCTTAACAAACAAAAAATAATATTTCCTTTTCTAAACACAACATAAACACCTTATTTCTAATGTTTTTCATATCATCTTCAATAGCTGAAATTGGCTAGGAAAGTCTTTGAAAATATTCTTCTTTTGTTTCAGTTAACTGAGAATTCACTTTCAAGCCCTGCATTTCCAAGCAAAAGTATGAGTAGGCTATTAATTACTAAAAACAGAAGTTATATAAAAACAGATGAAATAAGCAGAATAATTTTTATCTATAGTTGAGCCAACGTGCCACTTTTTTATAGTTACTATTAAATAAAGGACTGCTGCTGACTTAAGGTTAAAGACAAGCAACTGTCATTGATAAATGGCAACTTCTGGATTTAAAGAAGAAATTGCAACTTCATAAACAACCCTTTCTGTGGAACATATTGTTGAATGAAATATAAATACTGTAACTGCAAAAGGCTGGAAGAATTATGTGCATCGCAACTGCCTATAATAATTTACAAACTATGATCATTTGGACATACACTTCCCTCAATGGTACAAAGACAGTTTATCAAATTTTCTAGAAAATCAAACAAGGAAATCTATTTTTGTTTTTGCCTTTGACAAATTTATTTTCAAGCCAACTCTGAACAACTGTTATGTTATATATTCCCCTACTTACCATTGGTTAGGACAAAATATTCAATTGAGCTGCTCGTGAAGCCATCTAACAAGATCACATAGTACTGTAGTTGGTAACAACAAGCTGGACTAGACTGTGCCATATGCATAGGCAATCTTAGGTCAAGCCCAATACATATTACCATGAATGAGTGTCTACGAGCAACTACGCAAATTTGTAGTTTTGCTTGCACTTACTTATGAGCAACATTTGATATCACACAATCAGCAATTTTAGTCTGTACAATTTAGAATAAGAATACAAAATTTATTTGTAGTAAATGCAATGACACAAACACCTGTACTATGAATTTTCAAAATTCTGATATTGAAATTTCCTTTAAAACTCTCCAAAATTATTCTGATTCTCAGTTCTTGCATTGGGTAGACTTCTTGCTAGATACCACTGCAAAATGTCGACTTTATTTGGAGTAAGTCTTTGTAACAAAGTATATATCTTCTAGGCATTGTTATTTTTCCTCCAACTATGTATGCAACAAACTGTGTTTTATTGAAGGAAACACTTCAGTTTCTATTGCTAATATTGTGATCTGTATCAAACTTTACGTTTTGCCAGTGCAGCTATTTTACATATTGCCCAACACCATTAACAAGGTCATCTCGTAAGACAAATTTTGGCAGCATAGCCAGTAACATACATTACACGACATGCAATCTACTTGAAGCCAACAACATGTCTATAACAACAAAAATCAAAAATCCTCATCTTTGTTTCTCAGCACACCCACAAACATGAGCATTTAGAAAATCAGAAGTCTACTTCAGTAGTCTAGAAAAATGTATAGAGCTTGTGAGCAACACATTCAATACTGCAAGAGACGAACTATTGCTTCTCAACAAAAAAACGTAAGGATTTTTTTTTAAATCTGTACAACTACAGGTAATCAGAGTTGACTCGCAAAAAATGGGCTACTGTATTACCTAAAAACTTGGCAATCTGCACTGATGCTGTCCCAACAGCTCCACTAGCACCATGTATCAGCACCGTCTCTCCTTCTTTCGGACGACATCTGCCACAACACACAACACTTAACACTGTCGCAACTTTACCACCACCCCTCCCTCTCCCCCAACATTTGTTGGTATACTTATTATTATTGCATATAATCCTCATACAAGAAAAGCAAGGATTATCAAAGTGTGTTTAAGATACGATCAAGACAAGCACAGCTGAACTTTATGGAAGTCATAATTATGCTATATAAAGTCGTACCACAAACACTTGCACCCATACACACACATGTACACACATACACACACAAAGCTGAAACAAGGACTGTGATGCCAGTCATTAACCACTGCATTAGAATTGGACAGTATAAGAAATTGTTAGTGTTGTGTGATAAAAAAAGACAAAAATTTCTAGACAGCTTAGTACACAGTCATACAAGATAGTTGTGTTACAGAGTGCAATAAGGTAAAATTGGGTGCAACCGTATGATTTTCAGTGACAACACAGCACAATTTCTCAATAAAATATAGATGAAACCAGTAAATTACTAGCATCCATTTAATTTTTTCTCTCCCACCTGTAACACTATAAATTTTGTCAAACATCATGTAGGCAATCCATAAAACAACTTCCCATTACACAAATTCCTAACTAAACTAAATTTTTCTCATATTATTTCATATGTTCAATAGCTGTGAGGTTTAATTTTAAATCAGAAAATTACAATTTTATTTTCTGAAATAATACTGAAATTGCTGCTACACAGCCACCTTTTGTCAGTATCTGATATTCTGAGGTGGCATCGTAATGAATATTAATACAGAATAAATATAATAATTTTGAAAACAGTAAATATTAATTAACAATAATAAAAAATGTAACTGTAATAGTAACAACCCTTGCAAAGTAGTGGAATCAGTGCCGCTGCTGAAGAGCACACTAACAACTTTACATACTTCCGTAAATTTTGACAGCTCTGAGAAAACTAGAAAAATTTTGACACACAATGCCAACATCAAAAACAATAAGTGTCCTCAAAACAATCACAATTTACTAAAGTTATGTGAACCAGCTTATACTAGTAAGGATGACTAATACTTAAGGTGTGAACAAGAAATTATATGTCCTATACAGACTATACTATACAGAATACCAAAATAAACTAAAAGCTTTTTTAAGGAATTTCAATGAGAATAAAAGAAAAGTTGGGAAAACCATAAAAAAAATACATTTCCACTTACAAGCTTTAGGTAAAAACTGTTTCTGAAAAGTTAATTCCTATCCTGTTTTGATTACCTTACGAGCAAGACTACAGTAGACTGGAGCATTTAAATACAGAACTCTGTAGAAAGTCCTAAGAGCACATATTGCATTCAGTGGTGACCATGAAGGTGTGTGGTTGGACAATGCCTATCAACGTCTTTGCAACCAGAGGCCACGTTTGAGCCTGCACACAAGCACTGCCATAATCAGTTCTGCTGCAGTAGACTTCTCTACCATCATCATGCCTTCAAGCTACAGCTTCAGGCCCGGAAGACCAGCGACCGCCAGATCCCTTTCAGAAGCGCCCATCATGACAGTGAGAGCCTTCTACGCCAGCTGTCCAGCATCGCCGACTAAAAGCCACTTCCGAGGCGTCGTCACCTGCATCAATGACTCTCCCCACGAAAGCTAGTGCTCTTCAGTTACTTCCTACATGCCCTTCAGGCTTTTTTGGCACAGGATGTTCCAGTTACCATTGTTGGCGTATGCCAATAAACCACGCAGCAACATCTAACCTATCTTTTCTTCACTCGCCATACCTTCCCTTGTTGACACACCCATCCACCTGCTAGACACCTGGACCCCTGTATCCTATAGGATCGCCACGGGAGTTTGTTATCAGGTCGTCATAAGTATCCTACGTCTGGGAGGAGGCGTAAGTTGCGCGCCTTCTCGGATTTCTTCATTATGCCCTCTGGAGGTAGCACAACTACACTGTGCTCTTTCCGAGCAGTGTTGGGTTTTGTTTTGTCTGGGAGAGGTGAAAAGGCATAGGGACTTGCTAAGGCGCACTTCTAGCACCTTCAAGTCCGCCTGCCCAGCGCCAACAATAGTTCCACCGCATTAAGGCTTTGAATGCCACATCAGGCGGTCCTATGGGATACCAGACATCAACAATCAGCTAGCCATACTGCTTTACCTTCATCCGAGCCACAGTCAGGCTATGCCTAAGAGGTCAGGTAGGAAGTTGAAAGCCAGGCAGGAGTTCGCCAAGCTTGTACAGAGGGCACTGGAGGTTAGAGACCCTGACACAGGGGTATACTGGATTCAGAGGGAAGTTTCCACCGCCGCATGACGAGGCACCCATCTCAACGGCCACGCCATTGTTCAGCTGGCATTGCAGACACCTGATGGATCAGCATTCCTTAGCATCCCCTCCTCTTTACCAGTCTCTGCCTCAACCCAGTCCTTGCCTTGTGAACCCCCTCCAACGCAACTTTTAACCTCGGCACCTTCGTGCTCACCCTTCCAGGGGATCAGCACCCCCATTGTTGCCACTTCCTCCCATCCACCTTCGGCTATACCTGCTGTAGAAGCGCAACCTCCAGTGCAGCACTTGTTTCCCTCGCTGTAAGATCTTTACGTGGTGAGAAGAGTCCGACGAGGAAGACGGCGGTCGACGCTTCGGGACAGCATCCTGGGAAAGCACGCTGCCGCCCTGCCATCGCGTCCTTGCTGACAGACTACCTGATCCCCACCGGCGTCAAGAATTTCGGTAAATTATCACTTCTTCTTTAACACACATTATCCCTGAAGTTCTACTGCCGCTGCTGCATATTCTACTAATCCTCAGTGGATTTGTCACGAAACTGTCTACAGCTTTACCTCTTAACAGAATTGTGAGGCAATAGTCATGAAGACCCCAGTAGATTAATTTTGTAGATGCAAAGAAATCTTAAAGAAAACAAAACAAAACAAATTACATATTAACGGGGTGGAGGAGGGAGGTTAGAAAACCAATCACAGGCAAGGACCATATAAGGAATTGAAATCGTAAATTTGTGAAAACATGGCAAGGGGAAAACATTTACTGGCAAAACGAACATACAAGCTAAACTACTTGTCACAAAAGAAAATGGAGAAGGCCAAAACAGAAAGGCACACTTGGTGAGCTTCGATTATTCTTCAATATAATGCGGAAGTGGGTATTGACTGATGGCCAGTAGAGTCAGATAAAGGTTACAAAACATTAGGTATTTTTCTGTGGTTCAGAGCTGTGAACAAAAATATAAATTCTTGCACGATATTGGAAAAGAAAAGATTACTTGCACAAGGCAGGTGCGAGATGATACTCCAGGTGCTGTTATCCATCGAGCAGAGCTGAAAGTATCGTTGCTTCGCAATAGTTTAAGATGGTATATTTATCTGAATGAATGTAATAGTTATTCATTTTATCTACAAAATATCCTCAATTATTACAAATCCTTCAACTTTTCCTTAAACAAAGGTTGAGTTCACAATAAACTTGCTCCAGTTCAACTTCCTGAAGATATCAATGTCATCCTGGTTATTTTGTCCTATCCTTTACTTTTTTTGCCTCTTAACAAATAGTGTAGTCCTGAAAGCACCATTGTATGTTCCACTGTGTTGAACTGTTCTCTGCTTTAAAAATAAGTTGCTCAATTGGTAGTTTCAGTGGCAAATTTCTTACAGTAGTTGTCACGCAAAGGTTTTTCCTCAAGCTACAAACATGTCAGTTTGGCAATCAACAACTTGAAACGAGCCAGGCTTGACTCTTGTACTAGCTATTGTCTCTCGTAAGTCCTTTGGAGTTTTAGCAGGCATCTTCTGACTATTAAAGTGATATTTTTAGTGAACTGAACTCCATGTATGAGAGGCCTCTATTGAGTAGGTAACTTAAAACTTGTCGAACCTCTTTATAACAACAGTGACATACTGCAAAAAACTTATTAAAGTCCAACTCTTATTTTGGCCACCACAAGAGCCACAAAATCTGGAGTACATTAACATTTAACTGATAAAAAAGTGAGTTGTCATGTGTAGTAAATTTCTCCTGTAGAAGTATTAGAATCTGTAGGTTTTTCCCATAATCCATTGTATTGTGATTGCTTCAAATTCTTCTTAACCTTTCTAGCTTGCTTCCTTGCCAATTGATTTTTCCTGTTAAACCTGTCAACCTGGCATTGACGTAGCTCCAATTCTGAGTGTTATGTTTTGTTGATTCACACCTTGTTGTTCCGACCAACTGTGTCTCAAGCCTGAAGACAGAGACAGATTGCAATTTCTGATACATGTTGCACTTATTTACTGAATGGAACTTGTGTTGTGTTTTCTGTCATTTGTTTGCTGTCCACTGACCACAATTTTTTTTTTCTACCGGAAGTATGTGTTAGCACAGTACAGGTACTAAAGAATTTTTTTACCTTGATCGTTCAAATTTTGAACCCTTCATTTGATTTGGATTGAAGTTAAAATATTTTATTTTAAGTGAAGGATTTTTAAGCTAAGAGCAGAATGAAAATGTTGGACTGCCACTCCAAGAAGTTAAAATTTACGATAAAGGATAATGGCTTTCAAAATACAGATAGTTGTGCAGTCATTCACATGCAATGCCAGCATACAGGTGTGGCCAGATCTCAAATATGTGCAATAGCTGTGTGCTAATCATGTGTCACCAACAAGACAAAAATTCACAGCGGAAACAAACACCTCTATCTATCAGCCTATGAATTTACTGCAAAAAACCGAAGAAGTGTGGAGGCTGCATGCTAGTGGCAGACTGACAACTGCAGGGAACTGGCAGATACAACACGAAACAACCTGAAACATGAGTGACTGGTGAAAGGGTAAGAAACCAGCTGTGGCATTACTGAGAAAAAATACAGTTTGACTAAGATTTTCTTCACAAAAAGGTACCACTTTCTATGTTTGTGCAGCAAAATGTGTAGCTGCCAGTTTTCTTGGTAATTCCAAAACTACACTGCAAAACAAATATGTTCAAAGTTTACAAAACAAAACATGCAATAAAGAAACATATTACTTTTTTAAATGTGCAATGTTTGATCATCAGTTGCATTAGTCCCTGTTATTACCGTAAATATACATGACAGTCGCTAGCACACAATTTTAAGCTAAAAGATTGAACCCTGGAGTCTCATAAATTCAGTGATCTGTATCTCTGGGGCAGAAATTACAAGTATCTTTTTAAATATAAATAGTTTTATTGGCATACAAATTCTAAATGAAGGCATACCCTAAAAGGGAATCTACAACATTTTGTTGACACAAAATAATAAAGCCTTAACTTTGCCCGTAACTTAAATTACAGAGCGAGCAACGTCCATTTTCAAAAGCTGTTTGCCATGATATGGTAATATTTTTTAAGAAAACAATAATTTATTTCAATTGGCGAACTCATTCTGAATATCAAAATACCACGGAGTGTTCCATACACAATTTCTTTCAAATCTGAATGCAAAAATACCATAGCAAGGCATCTACGACCTCAGGTTTGAAATGAACAGGGAGTTGTAATGTGCATACAACGTCCATTTGCCTCGATATAGTACTTATTTTACGAAAATACTAATTTATTTAAATAGGCAGGTAGATCTTTATTTTAGTAGGCAGGTGCACCCTGAATGTAAAAATGTCAATGAGAGGCATCTTCAACATTACATTGAAACAAATAATAAACTTTGGTGGCAACAGAAATAATAGTGAGCGCTCAACATTCGTTTGTGTAAGCTGTTTGCAGCGATGTTGTAACAGTAATATTTTTATGGTAAAAATTTATTTTAATAGGCAGACACATTCTGGAAGAAAATATAGTAAGAAAGAAGCACTATTTACAACCTTGACGGCAAAATATTAAGCATAAACTTCGCCGGCAGCATACATTCCAGCGGCTGCAACATCAGTTTTTGCAAGTTATTTGCCAGGATATTATAATTCAGAGTATCAAAATAATCTATTTGAACAGAAAGATACATCCTTAACTGAAGGAATCCTCGAAGGACACAAAGCATGAACTTCGCCAGCATAATTTACTTTAATAGATAGAAGCATTCCCAATTAAAGGATATCCTGGAAGAGCATCTACAATATTTCTTTAGCTCAAAATAAAGCATTAACTGAGCTGGCAATGTGAATTCAAGCGCCGCAGCATTCATGTTCATGAACTACTTGCCGGGATACTGTAATATAGTTGATTGAAATAATTAATTTCAATTAACAGACACACACTGAATTTTTTTATATATATATATATATACACACACACACACACACACACACACACACACACA
>PNEQ01067146.1:0-18489 GCA_003012365.1 Medauroidea extradentata | reverse complement strand
CCGCACAAACTTATATTTTGAATGTTGAAGTATACAGTGTTCGCCATCTTGTCGCTCACGCACGCCAGACTGCCATCTTCCGCGAGTCAACCAAATGGATTTAGTTTTGCCAACAAAATCATTTAGTCTATCGAAAAAAATTGTTGGTTCAAAGCACATCACTCATAACTAACAATATTATTTTGTTGACCAGTTGTAAAGAGTTGTTTGTTTACACAAAATATTTATTTGACGTCCTATAGTAACCAAATATACGTTTGGCACAAACAAATTGCGTTTAAATGAATAATTTGGTCGAGGGAAATAACTAAATTAGTTTGGAGGACTCCAAGCTTGGTCTTACCAACAAAATATTGTTTGGCTGAAGCAAACATCACCCAAACAAATATATTTAGTATAATGAAACAATTCTTTCTCTCAGTGTAGCAGGGTTATTTGTTGGGTAATGCAGCTCGCCATCTTGCGCCGTCTGCTTCTACTGAGACTGCCTCACCTCCCATATATCAGTCATCTCAACCGGAAGTATTGTCTCCAACTCAGACGCCAAAACACGGTTCGCGTGTCACCGGCCAGTTGTTTCAGCAGACAAACGGCGCTTATGGAAATTATCGAGGGTAGAGTAGATCAGACAACATTTTTGTTGTATGAAATTTCACCCTAAGTAAGTTAACCCGTGTTCAAAATCTCAACTGATGGCATCTCGGTCAACTACTAAAGCTGATATTATAATTGAATACATATATATTACGTGTGAAGAAGGCACTGTTGATGTAGCATTTAGCAAAAAATATTTATCGTGTAGACAATATGTAGTTTGTTTTTTAATTCCCGTCATTTTAAATTCTCGAATAGCATTGCAGGCGGTTATCAAATCCTGGTAATCGACAAAACTTTGTCACGTGACTGAGGTAACCTACCCAACTCCAGCGAATGGAATTTTCATAAGTGCCTATATAAACGTTTTTAGTCATTTTAGATACTGCCAGCAAGAAAAGAATACGGGCTGGAAGATCACTGAAATCTTAGTGCCTGCATATTGTATAAAACATAGGGCCCCTAGTGATGTAGTCCAATGTTTCTCTTGCACATGGAGTTGAAGTAGTAAACTTACTTCTGCGGCGTGGTATATTAATTCAAGCTAAACCCTTGCGTTTATTGAAATCACCAGAAAAAATTAAGATGTAATCTTAGGGAAGAGTCTTTAACAACTTAATAAGCAAACATTTAGCCGGAGTGATGAATCCTTACTGCTCTATTCGTGACTCCATGTAAGAATTTCGTACATTTAATTGTTGCGTAAGAGATTATGTGACTCCAAGTTTGGTCTTACCAACAAAATATTGTTTAGCTGAAGCAAACATCACCCAAACAAATATATTTAGTATAATGAAACAATTCTTTCTCTCTGTGCAGAATTTCGTACATTTAATTGCTGCGTAAGAGATTATGTGAAAAAAAAAAAAGCGTCATTTTGGACAATTTGCTGACATAGATTGTTAAAAAATATTACGTAATATTGTCGGTATTCACTTTTCCAAATTGGCTTCAAAATCCTTCAGTTTTATATTATTTTGTCATAATACCCTCTTAAAAGATTTAGTCGTGCGAGGGGATCCATCCGCCGTTAAGACATCACTTTTATGTCCGCTTTTTTTTTTCTCTCCACATCAGCTCATTTTCCTTTTCAAGTGTCACTCGAAAGAGAAAAAGATAGACGAAGACCCACTAATACTGTAGGCCTACTTTGCGTCATATGAAATAAAAATATTCTTTCTTTTAAATTTGCTTCATTCTCTGTCTTCGGGAAAAATTAACAGCAGCCAAGTGTTCTAGTTACAACATACAACACACACAAAAAAAATTATCGTCTGTTGCATCACCCCTCCGTGTTTTTTATCTAGTGTGTAATTTCTCTCCCCTTCTCCTCCCCCTTTCCAATAACTTGCTTGGGGTGACGCTGCCGTATCACGCCCTGTGCACGTGAGGCTAAATGCCAACGATAATTAAAATGTTTTCACCCCTTGCCTTAATATGGCTGCAAGCCCTGGGCGTAGCCTTATTCTTAACTGGATGTTTTTTAAGTAAACTTAATCTCCTAATTTATTTACGCTTGCTAGCAAACGCCATATGTCTATTCAATTAGCGTAACTCAGTATCGTGGATCGTATGAATAGAGACGTGCTACAGTACAACATTACACTAATTTACAAAAAAAAAAATAAAATATTGATATTGCCTAACGAGACTCTGGTTATATTCTCTCTGTATGTTTTTCGTTGCACTACAAGGAAATCGCCTAAAACAGTCGTGCAGAGTAAGTGTACGCATTTTTAGTTAATCATCATCGTAAAATTTTTAGTTGCAGAACAAGGCGTTTTCGATTATAAGTAGGGACCCCTGTTTTTCGCGAAAAGAATTTTGCTCCACTTTGTTTCAGTGCCTTACATCTGAAGTTCTGCTTCGTGGTCAGTGATTGGATATTTCAGCTCGCACGAGCCTTGGGATTCTACCGGCAAATCACAGACGTGTGGTGTTGCAGCTGCAGGAACGTTATTGTTATTGGCTCAGTCAAATTATAGACATAGACACGCACGGAGCAGAACTGCTGATGTGCACGTAAGTTAATTAAACAAACTGAGGAAAAATTCGTTTCGCGAAAAACAGGGTTTCCTAATTATAAGTTTACTAGTCGATGTTTCCGTGGTATACTCCAGTTCACATAAGTTTGGTTTAATTTGACAGCAACTTATGGGCAATAATTTCTACTATTTTGTGATTTGTGACACTATACAAGACAAACTTTGCAGTACAAATATTGAAATGGCAATCTCAGGTTTATTTTAGAGCTGAAAATGTCTTGAATTGAGCAATATATCCCAAAATATTAAAAAGTGTTGCCCATAAGTTGCTGTCAGATTTATCCAAACTTATATGAAACAGAGTATATATCTCAGTTTTATGAAGACAAGTGCGAATACCTTGTTTTCTCCAATCGTGGGAAAATTGCGCTATTTTGCAATCGTGCCTTACCAGTATAAAAAAAAGAGAACGTGTACTGTGTACACACACAAACACATGCCCAAATGTCAATGGTCTCGTTTATAAATATATAAGTAACTGCAAACAAAGCGAGAAAATGCAATAAGAATGTAAATGTGATATTTTTTTTCTGATTGATAGTGGGGCCACTTTTGCCAGCACTCGATTGCGGCAAAAATAATGTTGACGGGAAAAATATAATTTTATATGAATTGAATAGTTTATTCCGGTAATTTTGAGGTCGGTTCCCTTTAAATAACGAACTTAGCGAAAAGCTTGTATTTACAATATATGCAAGGTGTGTTGTTTTTTTTTCTTGTAAGAGTAATATTTGCTCTAAGGCATTGTTTTTCAACACGCAGATCGCCAGCGGCCCGCCGAGTGATTTCTTGTGGCCCACGAACAACTTCGACGAACATGAAATCTGGACTATATCACCATCACTTTTAATGTTAACTTATAATTCTAATTTAATTATTATTCGTAATTTTTCAACTTAAAAGTTTCACAAATGCCGATATTTGTTTGAAAAAAAAAAAACTTGAGTTTAGACGGTGATGGATTATGAATACAGTTGCTGCAACCAATTATGTTTTCAGTTTTCAGCCACTGTGGCCACTCTACTAGGCCTCGGGCACAGTTAACGTTTTTTTTTTTCTTCTTCGTGCAGCAATGTCCTTAGGTGACTACACAATTGAACACTTTAGCGTTTGACTCTAACATTTAGCTCTACGATAACTTTCAATACATGCCTTCTTATAGAGTTGTACACAATGGAGTTGGCAAAGCTTAAAGTATAGCCAGTCTTGACATTACGTTTCCGATAAACTGCAAATCTTAAGCCAAAGTCAGAATGGCCATTTGCAGAGAACCAAATGATATGTTATAGTTAAAAAATGTCTATTTGTAAGTATCTTTTCATTTTCCAGTACAGGATTTCATAAAAAAAAATAGAACATATGTGTCTTAATGTACTTGGAAAAACGTAGTAGGAAAAATTTCTTAGTTTGTTTTTCAACTGTTGTTACTTAAACTTAAAGTTTTTATTGTGTACTGACGAAATACTTAAAGTAACTGAAATGTAAAGTCAGCTGCTACAGTTTTCAATTATGTACAAACCTTTTAAGCTGCCCCTGGCAAGTGGCTGTCAAGGCGATGTCCGCGGAAAACTTGGGCGGGGTGCTCCTATCTTGAACCTCTCTGATGGAGTGCCTATCGACCTGTATCGATTGTTTCTGTGTGCCGTCGTCGCCCTCAGATAAGATTGTGTAGGCTTTTCAATGCTCGCGCTCTTGTCAGCTGGAAGCAAAGTAACAGTTATTGTTCCGGACATTGTCGTTCATTAGTGTTTGCCATTTGCGTCTGCGTCATGAGCCTTTACGTTGAAGTAGTTTCTGAGTATAGTGTGACCGTAGCCTTTGTCTGTAGGCTTGCGGAATCAAAGGGGTCTGAGACATTAAGGATGTTCCAGTGTGGAAAAATCGTAATTATATATTTGTATAAAATAGGGGTAGTTTTGTAGACATTACTTGAGAGTACAATTTCCTCTTACGAAAAAAAATTAGCTCAGCCAGTTTTTCCATAATGTCAGTTCAAAGTGAAATTCTGCATATTTTTACTTCATGCAAAACTTAAACCAGTAAACATAATGAAATGGAAAAAATCACATCGAAACTACATGCCACAGTCTACGGCTTGAAGCATATAGAAACCCTTTACAAAAAAATTTTTGTACTTAAAAACTTTTTCTAAAATTTGCTACTTTTTTATTACTTTTAAAACTTTTTTTAAATACAAAATGTTTATGTAAAGGGTTTCTATATGTTTCAAGCTGTACACTGTGGCATGTAGTTTTGATTTGATTTTTTTCCATTTCATTATGTTTATTGGTTTTCAAGTTTTGCATAAAGTAAAAATATGCTAATTTTGACTTTGAACTGACATTATGGAAAAAATTGGCTGAGCTAAATTTTTTTCGTAAGAGGAAAATGTACTCTCAAATAGTGTCTACGAATCTAACCCTATTTTATACAAATATAAAATTATGATTTTTACACACTTGAACGCCCGTAACAATGTTGAAGTGTTCCTGAGTCTAGTGTGACCGTGGCCTTTGTCTGTAGGCTTGCGGAATCGGAAGGATCAGGGAGATCAGCATAGCCCATGTGTTGAAGTAGTTTTGAGTCTAGTGTGACGGCGGCCTTTGTCTGTTGGCTTTTGGGTTGGGAGGGGTAAGAGAGATTACCATAGCGCTCTCGTAAAAAGTGGAGAACAAATCCGTGTGACCGTGTGTGAGAGAGAAGCTGGCGTGTTGGATGACGACTGTGTGGAACCAAGTCTCAGTGTTGGTGGAACAGCAGTGAACGAACATAGGCACTCAGGCGCTCCCTGGTGTGACGTGGTTCGCCGCGGGGCACAGAGAACCACCTTGTCCTACGTGACGCCCCCCTCCCCTCCCACAACCAGTCTCTTCCCCCAACCAGCCTCTTCCCCCTGGACCGGCCGGCTTCCTGTGTTGGAGCTAGAGCGCGGCCCGTATCCTACGTCCGCAAAGCACCGCACGAGAAGCGGCGTCCGTACGGCCCGTAAGCCCTATGGGAGATGCAAAGCAACGCTAGGAGCAGCACTGTCGCGCCTTGCAGACGGCCGGAATGGTGATAGAAACGTATTTTTCGTATGCGTGGCAATGGAAACGCGAGTGTATTTTCATTTTTAACGGCTCGTGTGGATAAATGCAGGCTTAAATTATTGTATATAAAACCAATATTGAGCACGATGAACTATTTAATACACAATATGTAATAAATTGTTTAATATGTCCCATATTATTCATTGAAGTGAGCATTAGAAGAGACGCGGAATAAAGCCGCATGGAGAGAGTGTAGCAGCAAACGATCTTGTTATGCGGAAAATACAATTTATAAGAACAAAATTTAATATAATCTTTTTGGAAAAGTACAAAATTGATAAAAATTTGTGCGCATGAAAACTGTCCATTTAGAATGCTTATAGGTTACATAATGCTTGAAGGTTAGTTCATGCTGTTGTTACAACAAAAATTAATATTATCGTTATTGCAAGTAGGCTGTTACTTTATATAAAACAGGGATACTATGAGCTTGTAATTTAACGTAACTAGATATTTACGGAACGTTCCGCAAACGTAGCTTCGAAAAAATTTTTGTAACATTTTTTGTAGGAAAAAATATACGTTTCAAAAATAAACATAAAACGGAATATTATTTTTAATAAGACACGCATGCTAAGATTGTATTTTAACGCTTACAAATGAATAGACACGTCTACGACTGTATAATTTCAACAATTTAGTATTCAGTAAATGGACGAGGTTAGGCCAAACCTCGTTAGTTCTAAATAAACCAGTTATAATGAAAGAAACGTGTTTACTACAATACATACAGAAATTGAAAAAAAAAAAAAAAATACAAATAGGGTAATACAGAATTAGTTTGGAGACTAATGTTTATAGTATGAATACAATTAGATTGGCAGAAGTTGCGATGTGTGAAAATGACAACACTCGTAGTCGTAACTATATTTTTACACTGTTACCTATCGACATTGCTCTTTATATACATATAGAAACTTTTTTTTTAAATAAATCTCTTTTACTTTTACAACGAGGAACAGTATTTTTGCAACCTAGTATTTATTTATAGACATTAAATAGCTTCGCTACACACGTGTACAATATAGCGTCTGCAGTCGTTATCGCGTCTGCAGTCGGTATCACCATTCCGAAGGTTCAGAAGTTCACCACCAGATGTCAGCCAGTTTGCTTTGCATCTCCCATACAGCAGGTGCTAGATACCGCGTTTCAGGCATCTCTTTAAAATAATCTAACACGCTACGATACAGTTCATTCGTCAACTGTACTGAGGTCTTAATTCTACTATATTTGCGCTGGTATTCGTAACTGGGCTAAATAAACTGTCATTTCCCGCTGTGTGTGTATCGTGACTTATCTGTGATTGGTAGAGGCACGAGTATTTCGCGTATTCATCTGACAACAGCCTAGACTTCTCAGTTCTATACGTGTACCGGCTGAAGCCGAATATCCATTGGCTTCTAACAATACAAACGTGTAGCACGTGATATCCCCACGACTTGTTTAATTATTTACAACTGGCTTGCATTCGTCAAATGTGTGTTAAAACTGGTCTCGTCTAATCACAGAAGGAGGAGTGAAGCATACGTTATTGACGTTCAACCTGACCGGGAATCAGTACGCGAAATAATCGTGCCTCTAGTGATTGGGCAAGAGTGGCGCCGTAGTACTTTGCACGCCCAGATACGCCCGACAGAGGGCAAGTCTGCTCGACTCTCCGTCTGCGCCACGCGACGCCAGGAACTGGTTCACAGCCAACCGCGACTCGGTGAAAGTATTGCTCACGCGGCCTTGAAATTAAGTTGCTGCTGATCGCTCGACTGCTGTCAACCGCTGCCATGCACACGACCATACCCACGACTGCACATTTCGTCTTGGTTTTGAACCCGCTGGTAATATCTTACCAACAAGACAGGAACTCGGGTGTAACGTCTTGTCGACAGTGATATATCATTACAGAGACGGAATCCATGGGACCAAGACCTCACGACCTCGCTGTCAACGAAACGAAAAGCCCACTTACCTTACCGCCACTTTTTTTAAAACTTAAATCACAAATAAAACATTCGCACAAAACACTAATACACTTATACTTTTTTTGAAAGAACGAACTAAAAAATAACAAACACTGTTGAATGAAGGACAGCACCCAGGAGCGCAACACTCAACACTGCATTTTGAAGACTGAGCGACTGCTACTGCTATAAACCTAGCAGACATGCAATGCAAATAACAAGTCTCAACTTGCCGTGTAGAACAGACGTGGGCTGGCCGGACATTGCAAGTTGAGAACCTGTTTGTCTTGGTTGTCTCGCACTGTCAAGTCTGAAATGGATAGTATTTATATTACTAGTGAGTAATAGGCAATACCTATTTTTTTAACATTTTAAAATTTTTTCTCCCAAAATTACTCAAATAAAATTCAATGTTTTTATCACTTCAATCTATACTACAAGGAGTAGGCCTATACTTCAACATTTTTTCCAGACTTTAATCATTAGTCCTACATACAAATATTTGACCTCAAAAAAAGGCAAATTTTCAAGATTTTCATAGTTAAGTTTTTTTATAACAATGAAGGACCAAGAAAGGTTGATATTTTCCCAAAAATTACTACTTATACTAGGCTACAACTAGAAAACATTACAATTTTGGTTCTGCTCTTCTTCATAATGTAAAAATAATTGAAATTATTGGAAAAAAATTGACTTTATTTCCATATTTATAGAGGTCCTACAACCCGCAAATCACTTTGATTTTGTGTAAGCAATATTTGCATGAAAGTCATGTCTTTTTAGCTTTAAAATCAGACCAAAATCGGCTTTATATGATTATTAGGTAATTAATGACAGTCAATTACAAAAAGTATTGAAAAGGCAAATTTTACTGCACCATTGTATCTAATAATGCATATATGTAAACAATTATTGTCACTAAAAATTAATTGTGCTCCGGATAGTATATGTCGTAAAAACCTACAAAATTTTATGAAAATCAAAAATCATTCAGCAGCTGAGTATTTAAAATTTTGTTGATTTAAAATGGAATAACCCATTGGTGTCAAATCATTTTCACTAAAAATAGGTGGTTTTAGCCATTCCTTTAATGTAATTTCTTGCATCGAAATCGAAGGTGGCGTCATAAGTAGTTCAAGTGAAACAAACATTTTTTTTTTGCTCACAGAGTTGGTAGAAACTATTGTTTATGATTGCTCATTGCTTTACATTAACTGCTAAATTACTGAAAATGTATATAAACGTCGTCAGCTCTAACTTATGAACCACGCAGAACGCAGAAGTGAACTGGAACTGCTCGATCCAGCAATATGGTAGAAAGACTATTCATTCCAGTCAAGATTTGCAGACAAGGTATCGCGGTGATGTAGTGGTGTGTGTGTGTGTGCGTGATATACTTCTGACACAACATAGCTGTCTGCAGACCAATAGCAGGCATCAAATATTACAATAGCTGGATTCTTATTGTGTTAGTAAAATAGGACAACAGCTCTACGGACAAGCGAAAGCCAGTCATCTTCTGGTAAGCTGAACGTATGTTGAAACCCACAGACAGTCAAGTTTTCCCGCGATAAACCATCATTAGAGATGATGGTTTATCGCGGGAAAACTTGACTATTTGCTAGGCTTCAACGTACGTTCAGCTTATCAAAAGATTACTGGCTTTTCCTTGTACGCGAAGCTACTGCCCTATTTGACTAAGCCAATATGAATACCGCTATTTTAATATTTGATGCACGTTATTGGTATATAGACAGCTACGTTGTGTCAGTGTTTTCAAGGCTATGTTGGCACAAAACATTTTCGCGATATACCATCATCTCTAACCATCATCGCTAACAATAATTACTGCGGCGCCATTTAATTCCTCTGGCAACTTTGGGATCAGAGCTGCAGCAAGCAGAGGAAATAATCCTTGGAGTCCCGCCTGCTCACGCCGATATAAGTTGCTCTTTCCTTAGCCGGCGAGGTCACACCCGGAACTGTGTCATGGCGAAGGTTAGATGCGGCGATGGTCCACGCGTGTTCTCACTGCTTTGCATACACGTTGAACTGGGTACCATTACCAGTTCGTTGGGAGAACTACGACGAACCGACAGCTAGAGACACTGTAAATGTGGATTCACAATGCCCCGACGAGCCCGACGCAACAGCCAGGACACAACAAAATCTGAGCAGCAACCAATTAAAAGCAAGTATCCAGTCCGACAAAATTACTGCCCCGACAGCCCGACGAAAGTAGATTCTATTTCTATTTTTTCGCCGTGTCGGGCCTCGCAGGGAAAGGAAATGCAACAGTACAAAACGAAATTTACTTGCAATTGGTAATACTTGGTATATTTCACTTGTGTAAAATTGGTTTGTTTACAATAACGCTTCGAAAATAGATAAACTTCACCGAATGTACCTTGGCTTCAGTTAATTTTCGCGCCAGATACTCATTGCTTGTTTATGAACAAAGCAACTAGGTTTGCGAGTAGATAGTAAACAGAGCCACGATTTTGTGGCGAAAAGAAGATTTTTCCACCATTTGGTTTCAATGCCTTATGTTCACATCCGCAACTCTGTTTCATGGTCAGTGATTGGAGGTTTTAACTGTCACTTGTATTGAGGTTCTACTGACAAATCACAGACGTATTGCGTCATAATAGCCTCAATGTTATTGATGCAGTCAAATGACGGACGTGTCTGAGCAAAGACACGCCGCCGAGGTGCACGCGCACTGAAACAAAATGTTGCAAAAATCTTTTAGCGACAAAGTCGTATCTCTAATAATAAATTACCGCTTTTTTTTCTAAAAGTACTTTCATTTTAGTGAAAAACATAATGCATTACGTTTGTGTTGCCTTTTATTTCGCGACAATTTTTTTTTTTACAATTTAATTCGTGCTTTCCTGGAACAGCTGATTGAAATAATACATTCAATAAAATCTGGTGGCTTCTACTTTTTGGTACTGCCGACGGCCATACCACGACGAGCCGCATGTCAGCTTGTCGGAGCATTGTGAACGCTGCCAGAATCGTCGTGGCTGCCTTGTGTAAAGAACTATTGTGTCGACCTCGTCGGGGAATTGTGAATTCACCTTAATTTCGCAATAATCTGTCGCGACAGCGTATTTTACTCAACAGTGTAGCTTCGTTGCTCCTTGTATGATTGAGCGACTGTGTGGCATGGTTGAACTGTTTACAGAAGAATCTCAAACTTTCAGTAGTGGAGCGCCAGAGCTATTATTGGCACGGTCAAATGGGGACACGTCAGTAACGAAAGACGAACGCAACTTTTTCCGCGACAAATCAGTGTCCCTAATCGAAACACTGTAAAAGGAATTGTGCAGTTTTACACGTAATGTACGTGGCAGAACTGTTCCCACCAACGCGCATGCAATTTCGTTCTAAATTTACTATTTATAATTTTACAATGCGTCACAGCAAAAAAGCAGTTTTTATTTGTCAAATTACACATGCCGTTAGATAAAAATAGATTGTCACTACTATTGTAGTTTTTCCCGTACGGACAAAATTAAAACACATGCATAAAATAAGTTATTTTGTTTGTCTTCCACTGTAAATTTTAATTTACGAGCGCAAAATTTAAAAATAATAATTCTTACAGTTCCACCTGTATTCCGCAATGCTCCTTTAGTGTGTATAGTGTCAGCTAACGGGAAATCAGAAAACTGTCGGGATTTGAACCTGCGCCCCTTGATTTATCAATTCAGCGACCTAACAAGACCGCAGGAATGATACTGTCTGACATGAACGCACAGCCCAAACTGCTCCTCACACGTAGGCAAGCAAAAAAAAAAAAATTATTCGAGTCCGAAGGCGGTGAAAAGGTGTGAAATGTGTTTTCGATTAATCGTTGATATGCTTGAACCCGACGTGCTATCGTCGTGATTTTCAATTCAATGAGACACTCATGCGATTTAATACTAGCCTACATAGTTTCAGACTTTCTCGAAATTCTGCCTTAATGAGGTTGAAATTTAAGAATTTTTTTCTTTACAACCTAAAAGGTTAAAAAAAAAATGTTGAATAATTTGTTATGTATCGCACTCGTTGAACTTTAGATATCGAAGTTATTTTTTCTACGAGTAATGCTTATTTAGTTACCTGACCAGTTATTTCGTGATTTGTAAATGTGTTGAAGTGTGTTTTCAATGACTTATCAAAATAGCTCCAACCAACTTAAATGAGAAACGCGTAAAAAAGTACAAAAAAAAATGTGATTGAAGAATTTTTCGAAATCATCCATCTTAAGGGGTGAAAAGACATAAATAGTTTTTTTTTTTTTAATTAACACTCAATATTTATCCGAGTTGTAGTTTGTTTCAGAATGATGCTTGTGTAAATACCTAAAAGTTTTACAAGTTTTTCTACTGGATAAAATTACAAATTGATAAGGGGAAATCTAAGTTTGTAAACCAATCAAGGCAGACTATCCGAAAAACAAGTGTGATAATCGAGAAATAATTTATGCCTAGTTACAGTTTCAATTCTTGTCGATTCGTAATGTGGTACGTCTTGGTTCACAGGCCTTTATATTAATTTTTTTAAATTTATTAATTGAGTACTACTGACTTGACATGGCATGCTACAAGTATTAGGGCCTACATATGCGGGCAAGCCTGCGGACGGACAGCTAGTATTGTAATAAACTTCGTTGTCAATTAGTAGTAGGGTGATGTTTCAGAATTTTGGCCATAGTTGTGTAAGTAAATTATCATTTAATTTATTTTTCGCTTAGTAATTAATCTAACTGATTATAGCTTTAAGGCGGTCTGTATGTGTGTGAGGCGAAAATCGATGAGGGGCTACGGCGCCGGTCGGCACATGTTTTGTGATGTCGCCTCTACGTCCAAAGTGATAACCTTGCGCGCAGTGTTCCCGCCGTGACGGTTTTACTGTGGGACCCTATAATTTTATTGAGTCCGTCATTGTGGTAAAGCAGGGGCGTCATTTCAGGTTTTTCCAGGGGGGGGGGGCAAGATTTTATTTTCTGCCGACAGTGACCTTGTTGCATCTTTTTTATTAATTAAGCATGTATAATTTAGATACTTTAATAATAAAACTTCAGTTTTATGTCCTTAAGTTAGCATTATTTACATTTAAAAATACAAAAAATATATTTATACACAAAAATTCCAAACCCAGGGGGGGGGGCCTTTGCCCCCCCCCCCTGTAGCCCCAAATGACGCCCCTGTGTTAAAGTCCAATGTATTTGTAGACCTCAATTTATCTTGAGACGCAACCATCTGAAAAACTGATTTTAGCCAAGTTTGAGGGCTTTAAAATAATGCTTACATTGTGCGAAATGTTTTGAATTAAATTTAAAGTAGTCTTAAGTATGTTTTCTTTTCGTGGATAATTATTGTGGAGTCATGTTTATTGGTCTGTGAGAAAAATCGTAACTCCCAGCGCCTGCCAGGTAGCCGCCTTAAGATAGTTGGGCAGCAGTTGTAAATGTTCAGGACCTGTATATTTACGAGCTGAAGGCCTGTTGTTGAGCATATACGAAACTATAAAATCGTACAAGAAGATGCATTTCAAAAATATAATAATCGCGAACAGCCTACAGAAATCACATTACACGCGTCCAACATATACGCTGATTTAGTGATTAGCCCCGACAACTATGCCAAGAAGAAAACGACACTTTTGAACCCAAACGTTCACGTGACACAAACATTGCTGAGCATCCAATTGGTATAGAAGAAATTTCGAGCGTGATTCAGTCAGATAATCACAAGGGCCCGTTATCATTAGCGTCAGTCACTAACCACGCAACAAACACACGATAAGTTTTTTTTCAGCGACACCGCATGTAACTTCGTAATGAATTCGTGTGTTTCGTCTGGATTATGGATTATAACACACTCCCAAAAGCAGTGATTTTTCACGAGAAGATTTTAAAATGAGATACATCCTTTTCTTTGATGGTTGAATTGTGTTTTGGTTTTGTGTACAGTTTCCCACGCAAGTCATGGATGTTCAGCTCCGAAGTTACTAAATTCTGATTCCGGCTGACATTCCCAACACGGGAACAGCTCCTCGCATGACTAATGCCAGTGTGCATATATAGAACTGAAGTTTACCTTGTGATCGGGAGTACACGCTGAACCACACCTTGCCTACTTCCTCTCTGTTGGACGGGAGGAGGGGGGAGGAAAAAACAACCACTACCACTCACCGGGTACATACTAACAAGTCATTGGTAGAGACTCGGAAATTTCGCGGGTTGAACAAAAATATGTACAGGATGTCCCATAAGTCCGGTCTCATAGGGCAAATAGAAATTGGTAAAATATGGAATGTTTCAATAGCGTTGTTGAGTGTTGGCGTAAGGCAAGAGCAGTGTGTTCACGTTCATGTGTCATCAAAACAGAAAATGCTTAAACTGATGGTCTCAATATACTTTGCACATGCGTATACGATGGTTCAAATTGCTTTGTACACGCTGTAACCTGGAGGGCGGGATGGAGCGGCTTGTAGTAGCAATGTTGTTATTCACAATAATATTTCATGACACTACAACACTGTCAAAACATTCCATATTTCACCAATTTCTATTTGCCCTATGAGACAGGACTTACGGGACATTCTGTATATCGTATGAGGAGGATACCAGAGGGTCAGGGTATCGTACCCCGAATGCAGATCTCGAAGGATGAAATGAAATGAGGCCCGATACGATGGAGAAGCTCAGGAATGTGACGGGTGGGGGAAATGGGAGATCCCCGAGAAAACCCGCCGACATCGTCCGGCACGATTCCTTCATGCGAAGATCCGGGGACCGACCCCGGAACGCTTCGGTGGAAAGCGAGTGGTGGTTGACCAGTCACTCGGCCGACGCGGTCCCACGCGGGTTAACTGACCTGACAGTCCTGTGCATACTCGCGTTCTTCAGCTACTTATGCGTTCATTGGTTGCAGCTTCATGACTGGCTAATCACAGCATGTGTAGTGTCGCAGTAACCTTGCTCTATTTTTCACCGTAGAATAAGTTACGTTTCCACGCATAGACGCGCTGCCTATACCGACGAAGCAGTGCTGCAGATGTGCACATATGGTATATTTCCACGAAAATAGTGTATTCCTACTTGTGAGGAACCGGCACTTTTCCCTTTCGAGAACTATAAAGCGGCAGTAAAGTGTGATTTTTAGGAGGTAAAAAATAAGGTCGGGTACCTTCTCAAGTGCAGTAGACCGGCCCTCTATAAACCTATTCAAATCGTCAGATGTTGAAGAAAAGCGGTTAGTTGGCAGGCATAAAATTTACAGTGGTGGCGGATGTAGCCCAGATTCAGAGGAGGTGTAAGGGTGGGCGCACAAATACCCCCTAATGTCAGTGGGGGTCAACGTAGGTAAAGTTATTGACAAGTATTAATTTGAAATATGCATAAAATTCCATAAGAAACAAAAGTTTTTATTGCGGTGTTCGTGTTTCAAAATGTTTACCTTAATTGTTAGAAACATGTGAAATTCGAGTTATTATTTGGGAACAGACCTTACTTCATTGACCTATACATCGTTGGAACAAAATCTGTGATGTCATTTACGTATCTGCCTGCTTCACTTTCGATTGGTCAACCCCTACTAGAGGAAATATGAGAAATTGTCCAAAAGCTAGATGGTAATACAGATATGAAATGACGTCGCGGCTCATTTGATACGGACGAACTGTCGCTTATTGGCTATCCGAGGTTATTGATATCAGCCACGTGTCTGTTTGGTTCCTGCATGTTACGGCTGGTTTTTTTATTGTTTTGGCTGCCGGTTAACAGGACAGCCGCCTTATGCTGATTGGCCACGTTTCCGCCATGTTGCTGGCCAGCGAAGCTATTTTGCTTGCGTGCGTGGCAGTTTTCTGTCCTACCAGCTATGTTTCACTTCTGTATTCGTAAATATTCTGTGCCGCAACGTTGTATGGAAGACGTCGAACTACAACTTGCAGTGTAGTCTACATTCAGAAATTGACGCGAATTTTGCAGTTCTCTATTTATGGTGTGAGAAATCTCATTCACCATCTGTCGATTTTAAACTGATCGATATTTGCTAGTACTCTCAAGTGTCTTTCTGTAGCGCTTGCATGAACTGTTCGTTTAGCGTGGAGTATGATTACGTATTGTTAGAGACCTGAAAAAAAAACGCGTTTTAGTTTAGGCACAAGTTAGAATTCCAAAAACCGTGTGTTTGTGCCACTTTCGCAATTGGCCTTTGACTTATTTGACACATTCTGGATGTCTCTGAGCCAGTAATAAAAACGTAAGTATACATACCTATATCGCTTTAACAGCAAGCAGCTACTGAGCATCTGTTGTCTGCTTCAGTTCTTAAATATTTTTGCAAGCTAGCCTACGGGTCAGTAATCCGCGAATTTTTCTGGTCTCTACGTATTGTGCTATTCGGGCCTGTTTACATCTTGGTTAGTTAGCACTTGCTTTGTTAGATGGCCATAGCTGGAGACTGGGAAAATTCGCGGGTTCACTGACATGTAGGCTAGCCTCCAAGAACATGTGTGTATTCAAGCAGACATTATCTGCTCACTGGCTGCTCGATGACGCAGGGATATGGGCCTGCATTTAGTTGCTTCTGTACTATTGGCTAAGCGATCAGGAAGTGTCAAGTCATGGGCCAATTACGGAAGTAGCGCGAACTTACCGTTGCTGGAATTCGAGCTTGGAGCCAAAAGAATACGCGAATTTTTCAGGTCACTGCCCATTGGAGAATAGTGAACTTACGAAGGATACAAGAACAGGAATAGTAACGTTTAACTCGTGACAAAGCACATTTTGTGAAACTGCTTATGTAAGTGTTATTGGTTTCAGACAAAACATTCGAATTGACATTAAGTGATGCGTGTTTGAGTTTAATTTAAAGCCACTCCTAAGTTAATTATAAAAATAAGAATGAGGAACAACGTAAGACGGTCGGTACAAAGACGTGTGAGTGGTCTTTGTTTTGTTTGCTTTGTCGCAGATGCTTCCCTCTCCTCCCTCATGAGATCTTTAGAAAATGTTGCTCCCCTGAGCGAATTACTGGCCTGGCTGATTGGTTTCATAATGTCATATCAAAATAAAATCTACGCGGCAATTTCAGTATGGCCTAGTTATTTTTAGCGATATTAATTTTTACGGCTAACAAGAGCAGATATCAAAAATTTGCGCGGCAGTTTGGTTTAAAAGCTACTTCTCTATGTAGGCTGATTTTTTAAAGGCAGTAAATACTATGGTTTTAGCTAACTATGCAAATAATGAAATTCTGGTTAGTTGACGTTTTAGTCGCAACTGTATAGTTTCCGGTTTTGAAATAAAAATAGCTGTCGCAGGAAAATCTATTTTAAACAAAACTGCCTAACATATTTTTTATATCTGCTCTCGTTTAGCCGTTAAAATAAAAAAAAATATGGCAAAAAAACTAGAAACAGGAGAAAAGTTGTTACGCCTTAATATGTACGTTCATCGTTCATGCAGTACATTCACATGCAGTGAACACTCACTATGAAACATTGGCGTTTTAATTTGGGCTCAAGTTATAATTCAAACGTCTGTATGTTAGTCACGTTCATAATTGGCAGTAGACTAATTTGACACCACTGAAAGGCCCTGAGCCCAGATAAGTGGCTGAATGTAGGCCCAATCACGTGTTTTGTAAATGTTGAAAATATTCCTTGTAAAATTATTAGTTTATAACGTTAAAAGGATTTTGTTTGCAAAAAAAACTTAGAAAAATAATGTGTAGCCTACAAAAATCGTAAGTTCGCCGGAAATTACTTGTGCAACCTCTGAAAAGTATTTTTCTGGAATAAAGTGTATACGTGTATTTATATTAATTGCGTGCTTTAAAAGGTAGAATCATTACTGAACTTTACATTGAATGCATACAAATAAATAAAGACTGAGCGATACGTAAGACACAGTGGTCTAGGGGGCCGACCCCCCCCCCCCCCCATCATCGGTGATTAGTTGGTTGAGTGACCGACTTCGATACGAAGGGTTCTGGGTTCGATTCTCAGGTCTGACTGGGTGTAAAATTTGTGTTTGTCCAATATGTCTCAAAAAATTGTCTCTCTACAATTGTCTCACGACATTTACTCGGGGTTGCTTAAATAAGTCTCATTAAAGGGGGGAGTGTTCGGTGCAGTGGTGATGCGGAAAATACCGCCTCGCCGCTGCACCAAACACTTTTTTTTTTAATATAAAAAAAATAGGGGTAAAATGCGTATATTCTAAACGTGGGATTAGTGGTTCGAAACTTAGCACCTCCCGAAAATTTTTTTATTTTTTTCAAAATAATCTCTTGTATACGTCCTTTATTCAAAAGTTATTTGATAAATAAGTTCAGTGTTATTTATGAAGTACAATGAACATTTAAATATGTTTGTTTCCTTATTGAAAGTACAGCTACAAGGCTAGTCCTTGTAATTTTACAAAGATATACTTTGTATTTTATTACAAGGAAAACCATTGTAGTTTTACAAGGAATTTCTTTGACAACTGGGTTTCCAAGGCTTTTCTTTGTAAAAGTATAAAAATGTTTTTACAGTGTATAGTCTACACACCAGTGAGCGAGTCCACGAATTGTTTTGGTGTCTACTAATAAATATATTGTTACAAGTTTGGGAGTACAAACTTTATATGTGGGCAATTCCCATGAGTTCTTTTGGGATAGAGGTCTTATAATTATAAATAAAAGAGTTAAATTAAGTACTGGATTTAATAGCTCACAAAGCTATGAAATACACAAAACAGTAATCAACCATAACTCTCACAACACAATTAATTACGCACACAATTAGTACTGTTCC
>PNEQ01067145.1:0-17806 GCA_003012365.1 Medauroidea extradentata | reverse complement strand
ATACTTATATACATACTTATATACATACTTATATACATACTTATATACATACTTATATACATACTTATATACATACTTATATACATACTTATATACATACTTATATACATACTTATATACATACTTATATACATACTTATATACATACTTATATACATACTTATATACATACTTATATACATACTTATATACATACTTACATACATACTTACTTATATACTGTAGGCACGAATGCGCGATGCCATATGTATATTTTTCCTAAACGAAAGCATGATAATAGTGATGCCTTGGAATTTTTCGGGAAAAATTATAGAAACATGCATAAACACAGAGTCTCAATACAAAATTTATTTCATTAACTGTTACAGAATGCTGATTACAGCCTGTAAACAGCAGTTTCCATTATATGTTTGTAGTAATTGACGTAAGGTTTATGAGATACATCAAACTTCATCACTGTTTGTTTGCATGACATAATTTTGTGACTATGACTGCACAAATAACTCAGTTAAAATAATACTGCTTAGGTATTTTAACATTTCGTTTATTAAGTCAGTTGAAAGCAAAGATGTGTTGTAAAATCATACTTGCGAGAAAATAAACTTAAATTCTTGGTTGAAATTTTAAATTCTATTTTCAATTGTAGCATGTTGCACTGTCTTACGTAGTAGTAATAAATTAGTCCTATACATGCAAAGCAAATTAAGTTATATAGCCATATTTTATTTTGAGAACATGTTTTACCAATAATTTTGTTATAAGTTACGCCTCTCACTCTCTAAAAATTTACGATCCTGCTGACTTTCAGTAACGTCTAATTAGGAATTCAGTTTTACAATATAATTCAACAAAGTATGTTCACTGTACATGTAAATATCTTAATGAAAATAACTGTTCCTTACATATGATGGCCACAACATAGCATTATTAAGATTGTTATAGTAAAAATTTAATTTTTACTAAGCCGAATAACATATGAAGTAATGTAAAATTCAACATGTATGATAATTATTTGCATTTACACTCAAATAGTCTTGTTTGGTTTAGTAAACAAAACCAATATGAAATACTGTATCGGCGTACAAGAAGTGAGTATTGTGCAGCTGTTATATGTACAACACTATGTGTCCAATATGTATTGTACCAGATAACCTAACCAATACGAAATATAAATATGGCATGTGAAAAGCAGTATCGCATTCATACGTTATGCCAACTTCTTCGCCATTGTGTATGCTGCATAGAAAATAATTCTTTCACAAATATTTTGGCACATTTATTGTTTTATTATTTTAGATGCTGAAGTGAAATCCCGTAGACGACGCTTTTTTTTTTAAATTGGCATACCACTTTTCGTAACATTTCAGATTACTGTGAATATCAGCTGAAATATTATTTTATACAGGACTGTAGAAGCGAAAACTAATATTGAAGCTTGCATTACATTGTCATACAGTCCTTAGGAACCTAATAGGTAATAAGCGTATTTATTTACTGTCGTACTTATTGGATTAGAAAGTTATGAAAAAATAGAAATGTAAGGACAGACGCGACCAATACAAAGCTCCGAAATCTGCAATTTAAATACCAGCCACGTTGTACTTGGCATACTCTTAGAATTGTTTTTATATAAATCCCCGTTTCCGTATCGATTATACACAGTTAAAAGGCAGGAAATATTAATATTGTTTCGATGGAAGTAGGACGCCGCCGAACATTTTATCCGGCGACTCCCACCATATATGTTACGAGGCTGGCTGTAGTAATAATAAATCATGTAAATAATAAATAATGAAGTGAGGAGTGTCGTCAGATTGGAAGTCACGTTACGCGTGTTCGTCAAAAGTGTTAAATGTTGAATTGATGCAAACTCGGGGATGTGTGTATAACTGAATTCCAGCCATGCAAGACTACGAGGTGGAAAGTAAATAGAAATAACAAGTAATTAACTGAACCATGAGGCAAACCATGAACACAAAATAAACTCTGTAATAATTAAAAAGAACTTTGGGGGGGGGGATGGATAAATACAGGTACGTAGCTCCAAGTCAAATAAAAACGATAAACTTTAAAGACAAGACTTCCACCTTGTAGCCTAGCTACATAAATAACTAACATTTGGTAGAGCAAAGCAAACCTTCTGAAATAAAATAATAACACTGATTGGCAAACTTTCTGTGCGAGGGATACTGTGGATCGAACATAGACTATAACAATCCCACACGGGTCGCGTCTCCTACCTTGCAATGTACATGTCAACCTTGTCATGTGAACAACTTTAATAACGTAGCTTAATCAAGATACATGTTCTGCAATTAGTGGCTATCACTTAAAGTTAAGGGAACTACAGATCATATACTTGAAACAAAAGAATGAATTCAAATAATTTGTGTTTATTACAAAATAACTAAATAAAATGTTATAAAAATAAATATTACATTAATGAAAATAAAATGGAACGATTTGGAAAAGATTTTAAAATGTGAATTTACAAATAGATGCTAACAATTGTGATGAACAGCAATTACACTAAGAAAAGATACGGCAAAGTAAAGTTGTTTTTGTCATTACAATCAAACTCAAAGTCATTGCATTATTCTGAATCATTAAGAAAACTGTGATTGTATTGAACAACAACAAATTCACGCGAAAAGGAATCCACGACTATTACAACCAATACCGAACACTAAAACTAAAGGGTAATTAATAATAAATAATAATAATAAGACTAAGAAACAGAAAGAATACTTATGGTTTTTATGTTCCTGTCCAGCGAAGTCCAGTCCATCTCAGGGCTACGAAGTCTTCTTATCCCATGGTAAAGTTTAATATTAAATGACTACACGATGTAAAATGAAATTAATAATAATAAATAACTAAGCCAAAACCTGTCATCTGGCATCCCGAGCACTTAGGCCGTCGCCTTGCCCTTCCGGGCATCGCCATGCTCGTCCGAAATATCGAAAGAGTCTAAAAACCAAAAAGTCCTGGAAAAAGTCCTCGCCAAAAGAGCTCCGAAAAAGTTCGCCAAAACAGCTCTGGCCAAACGGTCTGACGAACCAGAAGCTTCCATGATTTACCTTCTTAGAATGGTCAGCAACTGGCGCAACATCTACCCTCTCTGCCCCACATGGCATTCACTCGTCAGCGACATTTGACGTCATGGGCGGGGGGACTGTCCGAGAGTGAAACAACAGAAATGTGCTGTACTACGCAACTCGCCCGTGCGCCTGCCCTACTGCAGCTGGTAATGTTGGACAGGACAGCGGGGGAGTGTTGACAGACGCGTCCAGTGCCCCCGGAAGGCCGCCGCAAGCCGAAAGTGCCAGAAGGACCCACAGCACAAGACCACCCGGCGACACCGACGCATCCATCACCACACCCCTCACCAGCCAACAAACCTAACACAAGTCCATTGGCCTGCGCACACTACCGGGACACTGCCCGCAAAGTAATCTACAATCACTGCAGTGGCAACCAACTCTGCAGTCTTACAAGAACAGTGAACTACAAAACTCAACCTGAGAGACTGTCAGAGAACACTCTAGATGGCCACGATCCTAAATGTAAAGAAATGACATCCTGAAAACTAAATACTTTTTAAAATATAATCCAAAATATCTTTACAACCTATTTCGAGTATGGATGAGAAGAAAAAACAAAAAAAAAAAAAAATAATAATAATAATTCCCGAAATTTACTGTCGCGACAATACAGTAATGAAACATAATAACTTTCATGTAGATCAAATTTCAAAATGTTTCTGTTAATTTTTCTACAAGCCAGCTAAATGCATGTGTGATGTTCTACCTGACTGAGAAACTGCTAAAATTAAGCTGTGACAGACGACCAGGACAAATGATCGCAACTTAAAACACCAAACCGAATTTCCATGACAATAAACATGTCTAATGTGAGATTTTCCGATACAGTGAAGTCTATGCATGATTGAAAAAATTGTGTTTTGACTCTTAGAACGAAATAGACAGTAAGTGCTAGCGAAGACATAGTCCTTGGTTCAGAATTTAAAAAGACAATACTATTTAATGTACAGTCTGTTGCTGATTTAAAACATGTATATATTTATTACAGAGGTAAGATTTACTATATTACAGTGTAGATATCTACTAGAGAGTTAGAACGCTATTAATAATCTTTTACAAATTTATTTATGTGTACAAAGTTATGAAAAACTATCAAAACCATTAAAATTTTCGATATACTCACCCTTAAAATAATTATGATATTATGAGACGTAGTAAATTGACAACGTTTCTTGTTTTGTTTTCACATTTTCGGATGTGTATTCAGCATAATGAATTCTGCTTACGAATTATTACGTATTCAATAATTACTTCTGATTTTTTTTGTAAATGTAAATTAATTTAAAAAACAGTTGTGGCTTGTTTATTTATAATTAGGTCGTTGGAAGCTGAAGGGTGTATTAAAACCAAATATTAGTATATATTATATCAAAGGTATAGTTGAAGAACAGTTTTAGTGTAAAAGTAATATAAGTGTACTGGCGGATTTTGACTGCTTCCTGGTGATGGTTTGAGGAACTACTGAACCGTATTTACATTTTTGAGACAAAGCGATACAAATGCGCAGACGCTTGCATGGTTCAAAAGACTTCATTAACTTTTGTGATTAGACGATACTATGCGTGCAGTATTTTTTAGATAAATATTTGTTTGCATTACAATCATATAACAATAGAAAGATTGAAGAAGGTTAAACATGTTACAAGAATGAGAAGTTATAAAGGAAAAAAGTAATAATAAAAATAACCGCAGACCAACACGAAATTTTTGTTAGCATAAACAATGAAAATATATGTAGGACACGTCTACGTGTTTGCTGCAGTCATAACCTAATTGAAGTGTTATAACATCTGTAAACGTGTTAACATTTATGAAAATAAAAAATAGTAAATTAACGTATTTATTGCTCCCATTTACAATACAGGGTGCAGGAATGAAACAGTGGCCACAAGCTCCTAACTTCTGGCAACTACTTTATGGACTGTGACAAGAATATGGTGTAAACGAAGAAAGCATGAATTATCAACTGGAAATATTACACCTGTTGACCGGGCGAATGTTATGGTTCTTGTTCAAGTTGTGTGACTGGCCGTAGATAGCTTCCTGTATATAGAGGCTATGAATGGAGTCATAAAATACATTACATATATTCGCTCATTGCAGTGTCCTCTTTTGAAAGAACGTTTGGCTCCGTTGACTTAAGAGGAGCAGAACCATGACGCTAAATGTAGGCCTTCTCTTTATTTTAGTACCTTCAATAACAACGGAAATATTTCATTTCCAACAGTTATTACTTTGCTTCAAATGTACATATTTTATGTAAAAAAGCAAATAATAATTAAAAATATTAGCTTCAAAACTACACCACACATCAAAAACGAGTGTAATGCCAGACACAGGATCTATTCGGAATGTGCCTTGTGAGAATGATTTGTCGGTGTCAGAGTAAACATTTTCTGGAGTAAAATTATAAGTTAGGAAGTTTTAAAATGCACTTACCGTTCATATCGGCCTATGTTACGCTTGGTAATTATTACTTTATTGATTGCGTGGTTTGCGTGCACTTGAACACATAGGCACTGGTGTTACGTGTGCCACACAGTAAGAATATTTAACAAGCCTGAACCTCGTGTCATGTTGTAACACTGCGATGGTCACGCTAGATTAAAACACAAACTAGAAATATATTTACACAGCAAACATACTGCAATGCGGGTATTGTAGCTTCAGAACTCGGTGGTTTTACTTCGTACCAACAGTAACAAACGAACGTCACGTTGAATGCAATCTCTGATACAGGAAATTAGAATCGCGCGAACAGGTGGGTCTATTATTTTTAAAGTTAAACTGCATCTATTTGCGGCATTCGTTTTCTGCTCGGTACTTTAAAATGCACTGTCTAAAAATAGTTGAATTCAAAATTACAATTCAGATTTTGTAGAAGAATGTAAAGTTATGTAGTCGCTGATAATAATGAAACTGCAAAGTATATTAATTTACGAATATGGCTTGCAACATTGTCTATTTAGTTATTATTTACCGTATAAAATCAGTCGTTTTAAAGTAAAATTACTTATGGGATATCCTAAATATCCTAGAAGCATTTTGTATGGAAAATATAAATAAATTGCGACGTTGGTCAAGGTTATTGAACTTCATTAGAATGAATCATAGTTTATTTTTTAATACTGGCTAATATACTATTAGACAGGACACCGCACTGCAACGTTGAATGTATATTAGTTTTCATTAGTAGTGTCTATTGGATACAACCAATCTTATTCGTTATGAATATAACTATTATTTAACATCTTTGACACTTGAATCGTAATGTGACGAAAACCCGCGTGCATAATTGTGGTGAAGTGGTGTTAGCAGGTAAGGAAGGGGATTTGGCTGATGATATCAGAGAAACTGAGGATTAGTTCCGGACTATGGACTTGGAGAATCTCTGGTACATTCGGCCATCTTTAGCTCAGCTTAACGTCTTGGATATTACCTTGACAGTTAACATTTTAGCTTTGACATTTGCCCTTAAGAGTTTACCGGACATTTGATCACAGAGTCATATACTTCACCCTCAGTCTGTTCAACACCTTAGAAAACTATATATATTTAAAATTATCAAATAGGCGAACATTTATCAACTCTCGAAATTTCAGAAGAGTAAACGAATTATAGAAATTGTACTTTTTTTTAAAGAAATTGCGTAAAAAATTAGTTTTACTTGCCTGAATCTGTAATCTTTTTCCACCGACGTTTTAGCGTTTCCGTAATACGTTTTCAATCTATATTCGGCCACAATCTCGTATTTTATAAAGTTGTAGACTAAGCCAAGGAGGTATTTTAGATCATATATGTTCAGCCACATGATAAGATAGGGATATCGAAAGACAAGCGAATGTAGGTTGAAGGCGGGAAATGGAAATAGGTAGTCGTGAAATATTTGTGGCAGTGTGTGCTCTCTCATGTACACCTGTGTGTTGTCACCCATAACTCTGTAATTGACTTAACTAAAGTTGCATCAGATCACGAGAACGCGACATTACTTCATGGTTACAGCATCGCCTAGCTCAAGTTCATAATACCTTCAGCGTATGTGTCTCGTACTTGATTGCACCCTGACTTACACCGGCCTAAATTTTTCAAGTAATGTGAAGATGAAGCACAATAAAACTGTGCCAATCTAAACCGATGGTGTCAACCTCGTGCATCATCTAAGCACATCATAGTTTATAAATGGTAGGACCTGAATCGACTTTAAATGAAGTTTCCAAAAATTATATTTATAAAATTTGTTGCTCATGCCGAGAAACTGCGATTTATAAAATATTTTGTTTTTAATCAGTCCAAAGTCGTATCGTTTCGAACGTTCAAACGACCACACATAAACTCACAAAATATGTTATTACATTATCTTCTCTGACAAGTATAAACCGGGAACATTTGCGAGATGTATCTCATCGTGAAATAAACATAGCAGATTCGACTGTTTTATTCTTTGAAAATGTAAGTCTACGACTCCGTTTTGTAAACATGAATGACACGGAAATATTCCGGGCGCTTGTAAGCAATCGAACATTTCCAATCTCATCGTTTTGTATAGACATTAGCATCTCAGTAGTACGTTAGAGTTAGACTCGTAGTCTCTTATTCTCTTTGTTGGAATATAACATAATGATCCGGTTTAAACTAAATGGCTTTCTCTCGAATAATTGGTTATTTTTCATAATAACCATAAGTGGTATATAATAGCCGACTTTGGGATATGGGATCTGGGATAGAATTGTAGGATTCGATGATGATGTCACCGCCGCCATCTTGTATGGCGTCATTTTCCCGTTTTCCCCTCAAAATGTCCCTTTTTTCCCTCAAAATCATTAAAATTTCATATTTTCCTTAAAAAATTCCCGTTTTTCCCTCACAATTTCGGGAATTTCCTTTAACATTTTCCAGGAAAATTAAACAAATACTAAAAATTACCGCATTGCTCAATCAGGCTGAAGGAGGCTGAATATAGTGCAAAAAACAGTCTGAATGAGCAATATCTCCTATCGGCAATCATGTTTCCGGCATCCATTTGTCCACGATACCTGCTGTAAATTGTTTTACTTAAATGTAGGCATTCTTCTTAAAAAGGGTTTCCTTCAAGTATTCCAAAATTTTTTCTCGATTTTGCATTCCTATCACCCCCACTCAAACATCATAACATAGAACCTCTCATTAGCAAAATTAATTTAAATAAGTAACTATACCACACCTGAACAAGGTCCCCCACCCTCTCTCATGCTAGTAACCCAAACCCGACTCCTATCCCAGCTATTACCAAACCAGTTTCAATAAATTCAATAAAATTCAGTATAGGGGTTTTGTCAGAGGCTTCCGAAATATTTTAGATTTTGTCTATCACATCCCATTCATACCTCACAGCGAAAAACCATATTTAAGCAAAATTAATTTAAGTAAATAACTGTAACATACCTGAATGGGTTACTCCACACTTCCCCATGTTAATATCTTAAACCAGACTCATTTCCTAGGGATCTCCGAACGGTTTGCAACAAATCCAATAAATTAAAATATATTGGTTTTCTCGGAGTCTTCCGAATTTTTTTAGTTTGCATTCCTATCAAACCCCATCCATACATCATAACATAAAACATCACTTTAACAAAAGTAATTTAAGTATATGTAACTACGCCGGACCTGAACGAGGTCATCCCACCCTTCCTAATGCTAATAACTTAAACCCTACTCCTACCTTAGCTATACCAGAACGATTCTCAATAAATCCAATTAAATAAACTATAGAGGTTTTCTCAGCATCTTTCGAATTTTGTTCGATTTTACATTCCTATCACCCCCCCCCTCCCGCAACTGACACTTCATTATGTAAAACAATATTGTGGTAAAATTATTTTTAGTAAAAAATTGTAACACATCTGAACGGCCTCCCCTTACCTTACTCATACTAATAACCTAAACCTGACTCATTTCCTAAGGATCTCCGAACGATTCGCAATCAATCCAATAAAATTAACTACAGAGGTTTTCTCCGAAACTTCCGGATTTTTTCTAAAACACATTCCAGTCACACCCCACTCATACCTCTCAACAAAATACATATTTTCAGTAAAATTAAATTAAGTAAATAACTATACCACACCTGTACAGACTACCCCTGCTTTACTCATGCTAATTACTTAAACCTGACTCCTATCTTAGCTATCCCCTAACTATTACCATAAAATCTAATTAAATAAAAATGTTTGGGTTTTCTCCAAGTCTTCCGATTTTTTTTCGTTTTGCATTCTAAACACACCCCATTCACATCTCGTAACATAAACATTTTCTTAGGTAAAATATTTTAAGTAAATAACTATATCACACCTGGCCGAGCTATAACAGAATATAAGTATATATATAATATAAGCTATAACAATATAATATATATAATATAATATATATAATATATATATTAATATAATATATATAATATAACAATATACTATAAACTATAACAGTACGATTTCCAAAATATCCAATCAGATGAATTATTGGACTCTCCTCCGACCCGTCGAAAACTTTCCGATATCGCAATTACAACCTAACCTCCCTTACACCTCATATAGAGTATCAATTTTAATTATATTAAAAAGTAACCAACACTATATGCCTAGACGAGGCATCCTTAGCACCCCACCATACTTTACACTCAAGTCACTGACAGACACCTCCCACTCCCCTCATCATCGCCAACCTGTTTAGCCTTCCCTTCTTCCCAAGTCGCCACATGCATGCTAATCACGTGATACTCCTCCCCTCCATACCATGATGCCATCCTGTACCCATCCCTCCTCGTTGAGTCAGCACATACATGTGTCGCAGTATGGCGCAATACTAACCTTTGTATTTCCCCCTCACTTTCCCCTTTACATGAGTCGTCACATTCCTGAGATGTGACATCATATGGGTGTTGCAACATGGCGCAACACAGTAGGCGACTTTCAGTATCATTCTCGCGAGCACGTTTTTCCCGCATCCCTTCACACAACCACTATAACCAGCCCTAACTTAGCTTTAACAAAGTGATCTCCTATAAATGCATTTTAAAAATACTGGTTTTCCCGAGACTTCTAACCAGTGCTGGTCTGGGTAAGATGTGTTCGCTTTTTACTTAATTAAATATTTTTATTTTTAAGTATGTTAGGGGTATGCTTGGAACTGTACAATTGCTAAAATATTCGGAAGAGTCTGAAAAACTTCTGTTTTAATTATAATAATATTCTAAATTTAGCTGTATAGTTAGGATGAGAGCCTGGTGTAAGTTATTATAGTGGTGGGACCGGTGTGTTGCATGGAGCTCCATTAACAAACAAGCTTCCCCTACAATTTCACCCCGACTATGATTTCTACTGTAATTATTTACTAACATATATGCAGCTATCTTCAAACCGATTCCATTAAAATACGACCGACACATTATACCCACACAAGCTTTATTAGTACACAAGTATCCGACAGTACCATTTTTACACGTATACATGTATACCGATATGTGTTATAGGAAATTGTATAAATACATATTCGAAAAGGTACTGTACAGTTGTACCGTATTGAGAATGTATAGCGATTTGCTTTCTAAGAAATGAAGCTGGCGAATGGATGCCCATAAGGTATTTTCGGTACACAACACAAAGTTCGTTTGCACACACACTTGTACTCACTTCAGTCCAAGGACCAGTCTCTGCTAATAATGTAAATGTATGCCAAACACCCATACATCTCTCGTGGCATAGTAATGTGGTTTGGAGATTCCCTCCAGTAATTTCGTGATCGAACTCACGTTTTTTACTGTCGTATTTTGTTTTGATCTTTAGTTCCGATGCTTCCTTCTTCATTCAGAAACATGGGGAATTCAATTCCAGGCCTACACAGACGTACATCACACTCGTCGGTGTCACAGTCTCGTACTGTTAGCGAAACTACTGCTCCATCGCGGTATCTTCTCTCCATATGGAAATGTATGCCATTTTCATATATTTCAACAACATGTTTTACGAATGCTTCTGCGGTGTACGTAACTTCGTGTAACACTACATCAACAAAGTCATAGTCTTTCAAAGGGTTAAATGTGTCTGTTTGACTGGAGGTAAGTGTTTGTGGCAACGGTCTTGAAGAAAGGTATACATCGCACGAAAAATGTGAGCACTGTGAAGACCATTCAGGAAATCCACATCTTTGCACTACATGTGTATGTCCGTTACATTTCTCTCTCAATTCGCACACGGTTTTGCTTCCTGTTCGACGGAGTGTGTATGTGAATGAGTTATGACTAAGAATTTCAGTCACTTTTTCACCATTTCGCTGTAGCAACAAGCCATTCAGTGTGCACGGAAGTACTGAGTCTGGACGAATATTAGAAACGTAACATTCATCGTTGTCGCATGTTAGTTCGTCTTGTACATAGAATCCTTCATAGGAATCGTAACACAATACCAAGTGAATATCGCCACGACAGAACTGAATTTGTAAAACTTCTTTAGCATCTTTAAAACATACTCTTCTGTAGCCCACCATTACGTTCGTGTACTGGAATGTGTCTTCTGACCTGAATGGTGTGTATGTAGCAACGGTAGACTCACCCATTTCGATGTCTTCGTTACTGACGTCGTCGGAGAGTTCCGAACTTGAAGGGCTCGGTGGTGACATGTAGTTGCTTGTAGAGTTCACTGGTGGAAGATGGTACATGATTCTTTTGGTCCGTAGGTTCTGATGAGCCCAATAAATTTTCACTTTTCCCTGGTTCTTGACTTTCTCGATACTCGTGTTCTGTGAAGGTGACCGTCTTCACATCAGTTGTAGACCATTGGAGCTCTGCGTGTGGCTGCCAATGATGAACGGATCAACTCTTCTCTTCCTGCTCTAATGCAGAACAATGACGTATTCTTCTCGACACAGAACAAAATGTCGGCGCGGTAGAACTGTACGTGAACTATATGCAATTCGTCGCGACTTACTGGTTTGCAGATGCACGAGTGAAAATGAACGGTTATACTTTTAACTACAAATGATCAAACCACGATATGAACTGAACTCAAAGAGGTAGACGGCGGAGACTGCTCGTTCCCTTTGAGACAAATATTGTGTTTTGCAGATGTGTTTTTGTAATTTTATTTATGGAAATTTGTCTCGCAATTGCATTATATGTTACGTAATGTTACCGCGGGGAGGCGTTGTTTTTAAAGTATGGTCAGCTGAGGTTGTGCGCGCAGCGCTGTTGCGCAAGGGACAGGCAGAGCCGTAGTGCCGAGGAAGGTGACTGACGTTCAACGGGGACTGGGGCGGTTGGGCCGAGGTATTCGAGCAAGCCTCGAGGAGTGATTTTGAAACTAACCAACGGGACAGTGTGGGATGTAGAGCTAATGTGAAATGCAGATGTTTCGGCTGGATTGGCCGAATGCATAGCTCTACTATAACATTGTATTGTCTGGCACGTTTTAAGGAGAGCCAGCTAGAAGACTGCGCTGCTTGTAAGGAGCTAAGGAGTTTGGCCCTTAAGAATACCCCGAGGACTGCCTTCCACCGACGAAGAGCCACCGTCGTACTTTTTACGAGCGGCAAGGAACGCGCCGTGTATGTTCATCAAGACTACAGGAGCATTGGACTGGGAACTGCGTTGAGCAAGGTATGAGACGTCGTCCTCGAAATAGTGCACATGACTGACCGGAACGAGTATTAACTTTTGGTGTGATTGGTGAATACTTTTCTACTGCGTAAGGCGCAGACATTAACTTCCAACGTCCTCCCTAGCGTCATGTTATACAGTATTATTCAAAAACAAGTAAAGATATATTAAAGTAATCGTACAGTTATTTTTCCACGTACTGTATCTTTTCTTCTGTTGGTTTATAAAAGTTTAGAAATATGGGAAAGAGGGGAGAAAAGCAACCATTAGAATGTGAGGGAAGGGGTCTACCGACCAATCGTATGAAAGGTTAAAAGGGGGGAAAACATATAAGGTATGTTGAGAGGGGAAGGGAAACTAATCTATTGTAATTACACAGAACTTTATTTAGGTGATGGTGTGGTATATGTTAAGATATAAAATAGAAGCATGAAGGGTTGAATTCGTATGTAATTTGCTAGCTTATTTGGGCTATGGAGAAGGACAGTGTATAAAGGAAAATGTATTCTAGCTAGAAGGGGAAGGTAGCTTGTGATTGGTTACAGTAAGAGAAATGATGTTACGTGGGGAAAGAGAGCTAGCTTCTTATTGGCTAGTGGAAACGGTGGTGGTGGAAATTGCACATAAACTAGAAGGGGAATAAATAATTGTTTCAATGTTGCTTGGAAAAGGAAGGGAAGGGGTGGGGTAGTATGAGCGTGTAATAAATATCGATCCTAAAGATGGCCTCTGCAATGGCATACGATGTATCGTTGTGTGCATGGCTGACTACGTCATTAATTGCAGAATTATCACTGGCTCCTTCAAGGGTCACAGAGCTAACATTCCTCGCATCAAGCTCACATCCTCTCCTACTGATTTTCCTTTCGTCTTCTCCAGGACGCAGTTTCCTGTTCGCCCTGCTTTCGCTATGACCATCAACAACAGTCAAGGTCAAACATTTGACCGCATTGGTCTGTACCTGCCTAATCCTGTCTTCAGTCATGGACAGCTCTACGCCGCCCTTTCACGGGCTAAGCGTTTTGTGGCTACACTTGCTGCTGACATTGTCCTGACCTCTGATCACCAAGGAAGGCACTTCACACGCAATGTCGTGTAACCTGAAATTTTATCATAAATCCTTCTTCCCATCCACATTAACTTCTTCTATTGCATAAATTTAACCTTCCATTTCCTAATCTTTTCCAAACCTATCTCTCGCCCTACTCACTTCCTTGCATTTCTTCTGCATTCTTACAACTTACACTACCTACATGCCTGCTTACATACACCTCGGCTCAACCTTTTCTAAATATGACCACTTCGGAGACACGACCAGACCCCTACGAGGAAGACATCTCCGTGTGCTGGGCAACGACATGTGGAGGTGTCCCTAGCGGTGCTGCATGTTCTTCATCATCAATCGGTGCGTACAATTTACGGTAACCCATTCCGCGACACTTTACACTCCCTTTACAATCACACAGCCATCAAATTAATTTTCACTTGCCCACAAACACTTCACACATAACCGTATTCCGCGACATTACAAACTGTTAATTATTCACTTGCCAACAATAACACTTCACAACACTATTCACCACACCGTTAATGCAGCCTGCATCACTCTTCCAGTGGTGTTGCCGGACACGAGCTCGGGAAAATGCAGTGGGATTATTTACATATCGTTACAAGACATTTTTGGCCACTATGCGGTTGGTTGCTACACAACATAGACATGCCTCTTTGGCAAGAGTTGAGCACCGAAGTCGTGGGGCTTTGGCCGAAAGCCAAAGAGGGTAAGAATAGCCCGAGCGAAGCACAGGCGGCTTAACTGTCTATTCATTATTCAAGAACGAAAGTTTCTTGCATTCGTCCCCCAATATTACCTGAATTTGTAGGGCGCTGCGTACCCTCGCCCATGCCCGAACAGAATTGGATGGTGTTATGCATCAACCAGCTATGAGCCAAATATTAGTTGTAAATAACAATGTGTTTAAAGATTCTTAGCTTTGAGCAGTTCTTACGAGAAGTAGGTCTACTTTAGTCTTATAAAGGAAATACATTGAACACGCTACAGGACCAGAATACATTAAGACAGTTTGATAACTGAAAACGTTTTCATCTGTATTACGCAACACAATCGATTGGCGCATAGCTGGTTTATGGATAACATTGTCCAATTAGAACACACCTCCCATCCTTCCTCCGTCGATCGCCTCCCACCTCCCAGACATCCAAACGCCCTTTGGTCCGAGAGGAGAGGCTGTGACCGGAGGGTCCTTTTTTCGGACTTTTCTCACGTTTCGGGCCGTGGAATCTAAACGGTTCAAGATATCGACTTAAAATTTGGTACTGGTGCTTTTCTCAACGATATATCCAACTTAGTTTTACGGATTTTCAAAATTTTGATTTTTAAGGGGTACCTCTTTATTCGGGGTGCTCCCAAACTTTTTCTTTTCGAATTTTTTTTTCCGATTTCCATTTTATTATAAATATCGATAAAAGTTTAGTGGGTAAAAGAATTTTCGGCTAAAAATATTTTTCCGATTTCGTTTAAGGGGGCTCCGAATTTGGGGGCCCGTAAAATTGGAACCGTTCGACCTACAGAGCTGGGATCTAAAACATATGCTATTCTAACGCATTTATATCCGTCCTTAGCTATTTTTAATTCAACTCGAAAAAACTTTTCAACATCCTATATTTATGGTCCGAAATTAAATTTAGATATATATATATATATATATATATATATATATATATATATATATATATATATATATCGAATTCTGCACGTACAGTCACATGACCGAACCAAATTTTGTTCATGTATCTCTATTACTTTAGGAGTTATGAATTTTTAAACATTTTTAAGGGCGTCAAAATTTAAATGCCTATAACTTTCCCCCACTTTTTAACACCCTTCGTTTTTTTTTCGGGGTTGTGTTTCTTCAAGGGTTTTCCGAGATCGGCACGAATAAAAAAAATATGACGGATGATTATTTCTACTGTGCATCTTGCTTCATAAATTTTTAAAGATATTTTCATTTTTACGCCCAGAAAAATAAATTTTCCGAAAATAAGTGAGGGGAGAAGCGGTAAGGGAGGTAAATACGAAATAACACATTTACATACTGAAAAACATTATTTCCGAACATTAAAGTACCTCTACATTCCGAGTTGCGACATTTTATGTCGAAAACTGCAGTAGTTATTGCGAAAATAGCACTTCCGCCCTTTCGCCATATTTCGACATTTCCCACCTTGTACCAGAGGAAAGTTGCCTAATATGGGGAAGGTTTTGTTCAAAGTCTCATAACTTGTTATATTTTGCAACAAGAAAAAGTTTAATTAAGTGATATTTACACTGATACATTACTTACACACATGTATTCCCCGAATTTGTTTTCTAATTATTAATTTATTCTTATGTCGGTTTGAGTGTACAATCGTTATCTCCCCATATTGGGAGCATACTGGTCCTATTTTGGGGAGATGAGAGCTTTAACACAATACGTTGTTTTTTCATGACTTACATTGGACTATTTTGTTACATTTTGAAACAGAACACTCGGGTTAATGCATAAGTCATACAATTCTCAAGAAAATGAACAGTTACTTGCATTTAAGTAGTAAAATGACAACGTTTTAAATACAACTGTATTTTCTGACAATATGAACTAAATATCTCAGAGTTTTAATGTCAGTTGTAATTATTTACGTATTTAGCCAAAATCACACACGAAAACATTCCCATCTGCTGCTGCACAATCAGTATGGCTCCACTTGAAACAACTGTTGCACCGAATCCACGATTCTCCCACATGGTCTTCTGAGAATTGTCCTGCACAGAACATGCACTCCGCATCATTTTCATCATCAGAAACGTTAATGTCGTCGTCAGACTCGTGCAAAGAAAGGTTGCTCTCGTCATCAGAATCTGAAGAATCCTCTTATAAATACACTTTTCTACTCTTAGATTTCTTGGAATTTCTTTTGGTTATCTGCTTATTCTTTGAGCTGACCTTTTTCTTGCGTTTCTCACATTTTGTCTTCTTTTCTTGCCTTCTTGCTTTAAGTTTTTGGGAAGTTTCTAGTGCTTGTTTGAAGGGTGAACTTGTGATTAGTTGTGTAGAGCCACCCTTTGATGATTTGTTTGGTTCTAATTGAAAAACTGGAATTGAGCTTATAGGAGCTGGTTTTAAACACTTTGGGAACTGACCAGGATACGAACAAGTGGGTGTAGCTGACAGAGGTGAATCACGTGTTGCTGGTCCCCTCAAGCTTTGAGAAGACGAAGCAGCGGAGGAAGGTGGCAGAGGTGAATCACATGCTGATGGTTCCTGCAAGCACTGAGAAGATGAAGCAGTAGGAGAAGCTGGCACAAGTGAATCACGTGCTGCTGGTTCCTGCAAGCACTGAGAAGACGAAGCAGCGGATGAAGGTGGCAGAGGTGAATCACATGCTACTGAATCCCGTAAGCTCAGAGAAGATGAAGCAGTGGGAGAAGCTGGCAGAAGTGAATCACAAGCTGCTGGTTCCCGCAAGCACTGAGAAGACGAAGCAGCGGATGAAGGTGGCAGAGGTGAATCACATGCTACTGAATCCCGTAAGCTCAGAGAAGATGAAGCAGTAGGAGAAGCTGACAGAGGTGAATCACGTGTTGCTGGTCTCCTCAAGCTTTGAGAAGACGACGCAGCGGAGGAAGGTGGCAGAGGTGAATCACATGCTGATGGTTCCTGCAAGCACTGAGAAGATGAAGCTGTAGGAGAAGCTGGCAGAGATGAATCATGTGCTGCTGGTTCCCGCAAGCTCTGAGAAGACGAAGCAGTGGATGAAGGTGGCAGAGGTGAATCACATGCTACTGAATCCCGTAAGCTCAGAGAAGATGAAGCAGTGGGATAAGCTGGCAGAGGTGAATCACGTGCTGCTGGTTCCCGCAAGCTCTGAGAAGACGAAGCAGCGGATGAAGGTGGCAGAGGTGAATCACATGCTGGTGGTTCCCGCAAGCACTTAGAAGATGAAGCAGTGGGAGAAGCTGGCAGAGGTGAATCACGTGCTGCTGGTTCCCGCAAGCTCTGAGAAGACGAAGCAG
>PNEQ01067142.1:0-17807 GCA_003012365.1 Medauroidea extradentata | reverse complement strand
CCAAATGCAGCAAAATTAATCATTTTCTTAAAATTTAAAAAATTCATAACTCAGAAACTAACAGTCCAAAAAAATTGTAACTCGGCCAATTTCATCTTTGCGATAGGTCCTACATATTTACAAAATATTGTCAAAATCTAAAACCTTGATTTTAATTTTAATTTTTTAATTGGTTGATTTGACATGGAATGTCCCAGTAACTGCTATGAATGAGTCACTACTGATGGAAAAACTGCAGGTAGATGGACCATCAACCAGCTGCATCCTTATGTGTGTTCGAAAAAGAAAAAATTTAGCTGCGAGCTAGAATACTGTTTGGCAGATTGTACTAGAGTATGAGAAAGTACTATTGTTTTGACCATGAAGCTAAGGGATATATTTTTTTAAGCTGAAGTTAACAGCAAGTTTCTGCATTCGTTAATAGATGTTATTTTGTTATGTTTCTAAGCTTACGAGGAGTTACAGCTACACTAGAGGAAGTTTCCATTGTGGACGGCATAAGATAATGCTAATGTGAAGCATATGCCTATTGGAGATATATATATATGAAGTTATATTTATATGTAACCTGACGAGCGAAACCTATGAGCCACTGCAGTGCTTATATGAATGTAATCGTCGATTATTATCATTATTATGAGTAATAGGTTGTAGACAAGTTTTCTTCAGGTAGAGAAACTCAACGTAACAATGAACGCTATCACTTAGAGTCATTCATTCATTTAGCTGCGAAGAAATTATTCATTGCTAAACTACTAGTATGTCTACTAACCCTACATTAGTTCAATCAACACACCTACTAGCTACTTTATTTTATTCCTGCAAGCCTGAACTCTGAATGATTTTTATCATTCCTATAAGTTTGTTTACCTGTATTTCCAGCTTTTACTATTAGTCCTGTCACATACGAAGTTTTAGTAAGAAAACAGCAGAGAACCTACTATGTTTCTGTAACAACTAGCTCACTAACTCTCAAAAGGACCCTATCACAAACACAAAAAGTGTCGCTTGCCCTGTTTTTCTGCCTCCAACTGCAACTTAGCCCTCACCGACTCTATTTTCTATTCTTTTGTTGGTGTGACCTCAGCTGGAAAGTCCAGGCCTGCTGCAAGGGTGTCATGCACAACCCTTCCAGTGACTAGCTCAAACGGTGCAAAACCCGTGCTATTATGGTTATGGAGATTGAGAAAATTATTCTTTAAATTTACTGCATCTATCCAACTACTGTGATTATTGTGGCAATATGTGTGAAGAAGGCTGCCTATTTTCCGCATGCAACGCTCCACGGATTGCTCTATGGGTGTCTTATGGATGAATAAACAACATAAATCCCTAGTCAAAGTAGCTCCCACTTCCATATCGGCGGTGAATTGTATCTCGTGGTCACTAAGGATTCTGCAAGGCTTACCATGCTACGGGAAGTAATTGCCGAACAGCTTTGGACACATGCTAAAGCTGTTGCTTTCTTCAATTGATAACAAACAACAAATTTTGAGAAAATGTCCAACACAACAAAAATGTACACCAAAACCAATCGCGACCTTGGTAGATTCCCATACAAATTGACAGCCAACAAATCTAGAGGACCAGCCAGAATGATCGCTTGCCAAGGCCCTTCCCAACTCCTATTAGAGGACTTGGCCTTTTGACATAACTCGCAACAGCTAACATTTTATCTGACTGTCCTGGCCATATTATTCCAAAAGTAACTCTGTTGTAAAAACTAAAATGTTATTTTCTCTCCAGAATGCTCTGTTGATCTGTGCACGTGATTAATCAGTGCCTTAACCCAGGATTTGGGCACGCACATCCTCCAACTACTTGATTGTAAATTTTCCTTTTTGTATAAAATGTTATTGTGGAGACAATATTGTGTTAAAATTTTGTTTACCAAAGGGTTAGCCAAATCTTTGTCCTGGTTGTCTAAAATCTCTATCATCTGACCCCAAGTGCTGTCTTCCTGTTGAGCTACTGTAATATTTTTGAATTTATCAACCAAATCATCATCCTGTTCAATACTGATTTTAGCAATGACTGGTCCTGCCCTATATTTCTCTTCTAATATCAACTGACTATCCTTCAAAATTACTCTGCTCAATAAATCTGCTTCACTATTACTCTTTCTGGAAATGTACTGAATTTCTAAGTCAAATTCCTGTAGTGCCAGAGACCATTTCGTGAGCCTACTGCCCATCAACTTACAGGATTTGAGAAATACCAAACTGTGGTGATCTGACAAAACAATAACTTTGTGACCCAACAGTATATCTCTGAATTTATTAAGGCCCCAAACTACTGCTAGGCATTCCCTTTCAGTGAGTGTAGGCTCACTTAGCTCCTGTCAAAGACCTACTCATGAAGGCTAGTAACTTTTCATTGCCATCATCAGCATACTGAAACAACTACACCTAATCCATAACGTGATGCATCTGCACTCATGTAAAAAGGATTACCAAAATCTGAATGATAAACAATGCATTTATTTGTAAACAAAAGTTCAGCTGTCTGGAAACTGGTCTGACATTCCTCACTCCACATCCAAACCTTATCCTTCTTCAAAAGCTGTAAGAGAGGTGCCACTTCCTTGGAAAACTGTTCAGCAAATCACCTGTAAACATTGCAAATACCTAGAAAGCTCCTTAGTTCTTTTACATTACGTGGCACTGGAAAATCCTGAATTAAACCTACCTTACTAGGATCTGACCTAATGCCGTGAGAGTTCAGTATGAATCCAAGAAACTGCACCTCTTCACCCAAGAATTTAGATTTACTAAGTTTCACTTTCAAACCTACATTGCTAAATCTTGGAAACATTTTTCTTAAGTAACCTAAATGTTCCTCAAAGGTCTCGCTAACAATTATCAAATCATCCACATACCCCTTAACAACTGAGTTAACTTAAGGTCCTAACAATGTATCCACCAGGGGCGTAGCCAAGGGGAGGTTAGTGGGGGTCAGAACCCCCCTCCCCCTTAGCCATCAAAAAAATTTAAAACATTCATATAAAAATGTGTAATGTTTTCACTTATAGAAATTTCTTAATTTAGTTACAAAAACAGTTTAAAAAAGCCCTATTTTGCACCCTGAAATAAAAAATTTTCTCGGTGGAGAACCCCCAAACCCCCATTTCAAAGTGGTGAAAAATTGAAAACATTTCATACTAAAAAATTTGTAATATTTTACCAGTAGTATTTACTCTATCAGTAGTTATGAAAACTTCTAAGATAACACTATTTTGCACCTCAAAATCCATGTTTTCTCGGGAGGAGGAGCCCTTCTTTAAAGAGGCGGAAAACTAGAAACATTTCATATTTAAAAATTAATAATATATTTACCATTAGCATAGTCAATTTTAGGGAAAAAAAACTGCTAAAATAAGCATTATTTTGCACCTTAAATTCCAGAATTTTCTCGGGGGAGTACCCCCGAATCACCATTTCAATAGGGTAAAAAATTAATTACGTTTTATATTTTAAAATTTTAATATTTTCATCAGCAACATATACTCAATTTTTAGTTACTAAGTCTGTTAAAATAGCACTATTTTGCACCTTAAAATCCTAATTTTCCCGGGAGAGAGACCCCGGACCCCCCGCTTTAAATAGGTGGTCGGTGTTTCTTCACAATATTTCCAGGCCAAAATCCCTCGCTTTCACGAATCCTGGCTACACGCCTGGTATCCACGACCCTGCAGAACTCTCCTACGCAGTTAGTTAGGCCAAAAGGTAACACACAAAACTAATAACTTCTGCCCGTTTAGAGAAATGCAGTGAATTTCCTGTCGGCAGGATGCAGAGGAACCTGCCAAAACCCTTTTGCAAAGTCAATCGTACTGATGAATCTCATCCCTTGGAAAGCAGAAAATAGGTCATCGGGCTCAACAGGAGATTGACAATCAGGCTGAATTCTGGAATTAGTACCTCTGGCATCAATGTAAACCCTTACTGAACCATCTCTTTTACGGACACAGACTAATGGATTCACGAAGGGACTGTTACCCCTCTCAGTTATACCATGCTGTTCCATTTCAGCAATTTGTCTATCGACTTCTTCCCTGCATGTCCACGGGATACAATAGGTCTTTTGTTTAAAGGGGATATCATCAATGAATGGTATCCTTGCAACATACTGATGGGTAAGCCCTGGTTCATCTGAAAATGTCTTACGAATTTCACACAGTAGATCCCTTATCACTACACGCTGCTCGGTACTGCTTTCTGTCTGACATTCCTGTTTCTCATGCGAACTTTCAATATTATTGACGATGCAAATGATTGAGGCTTCATTTACGTCAAATACCCACGCCAATGCGTTTTCAGCCTCACCTAACATAGCTTCATCAGCGATGTCAACATGGAGTGTCTCAGTTGGTCTGCTTATACTTGAAACCACCTCAGCATGGGAACAGAATTATCCTCCAAGCTAACAATACCAGTAACAAAATTTACTACCACATTATGCTTCTGCATGAAGTCTATGCCAATGATGATAACCCTAGTTAGTTGAGGAATGACTAAGCAAACTGCTTCATATTTAAATTTGTTGATTACTAAATTCAGAAAAACTAGCCTATTAATTTTCTTACTTTTCCCTTTTGTAGTGCCGACAACTGTCAATTGTGGTACGGGCAAAGTGGGACAAACAACACCTTTATAATTCAAACTCCAAAAACTGCTGGGAAATTCCTGAAATCTTTAAACCGGAATCAAACAAAACAAAGACATCTTGACCGGCTAACTCGTAAGATAACTCCGGCACAGTACGTATTACTGTTGATAGCTGACTCTTCTTCTTATAATCAAAACTCTTGATCATCTGTAAAAATGGTGGCAGGTGTGTGCAAATTTCTGCAGCCATCCTAACCTTGCTGCCTATACTGGACAACCCCGAGCGTTTCCCTGCGGGTGGCGATTATTACCATGAACATCTCTGTCTGGGACCAGCGGTGGTGCACTGGGTGCGTTGCGTGGGTTGGCATTCCTGCAGTCGTCCATCATTGGCGGCAAGAGCCTGTTTGACCCCCCAGTTTCCATGTTTCCTTCTCTCTCTCCCCCAGTTTGTAGCATAATAATCTCGGTAGTGTCTCCCATCATGAACTCGTCTATGCCCTCTGTTGTTCTGTTGCTGCAATGTGCACACACTGCTTGACATGTGTGTCTGTGTTTGGCCTGTGGTTACGTGCGTTGGTCATACTGTTCCCTTCCGGCATATGTATGTAGTCGTTGGTCCATTTCTTTTAACACCTTGCACAGCTGTCCGACAGTTTTTATGTCTTTCCCCGCAAGCATCTGTTGGATCGCAGGTGGTGTTTGAGAGTACACTAAGATTACTGTGTCAGATTCCGCAAGTGGGTTATCAATTTAGCCCGTTCCACTATCTACCAGAAATGATTTTAAAGACCCCTCCAAACTATAGTGACCTTGATACAAATCTGCCTTGTCTATGCCTTGAATCCGGGCATCTCAAAACTCTTTGACAAACTCACTCATAAACTCATCATAGTTGCTTATGTTATCCTCCCGCATGGTCAACTAATTTCGTACAGTAGATCTTTTTGCTACGGCTTATTTTTCTGTGTCAGTGCATTTATACAGATCAAAAGATTCCTTCAACTTTACGTGATGTTGTTTTGGATGTTCATTTTCCTCGTCACCAAACTGCGGAATATCTCTGTCATGAAAAGTGTGCTCGAGACGAAGCGTGCACGTGGCTAAGGCAACTAGCTCGCGTTGTACAATTTAGTCAGCTGCCTGCTTTGGTCAGACAGACTGTGTTACATTGCAGTCAAACCTGTTCGCAAATCTTGTGTTTCATGTACTTCCTGAATTTGTAAACCGCGCCACTGTGCTTCTACGAGCAAGTCACGTCTAACTTTATCAATATTACTTGTATTTTGTGAGATCTCACTCTGCTGAACCGAGACGACACTCTGCAGCAATTATAATTTCACCGTGCTTTGGCCTACACTATCACGCTGGGTCGTAATTTCTGTTACTATGCCCATGATTTGAACTGTTACCCTTGCTTGTTCAGTCTCCACTCGTGCAACTGAATCACACCGGCAAACAGTGCATGACCTTCTGTTAGCTTGGCGTCGCAATCTCTCTTTCCTGGTTCTGCTAACTGTGCCATTTGTTCCGCGTGTGTTCTGTCCAGGTCTTGTTTTATCTTTCCCCAGACTTCTGCATATACCTCCCCACTAACCTCCTTGTTACCGCTTTAGCTACTTCTTTGGCTATTTCCTTGGCAGTTTGTTTGCAACTATTACCTGTATCTAAATTTTCCTGCTTTATCTACCGGAGCAATTCCCGGTGATCTGTCCTAATCTCCGCCCTGAGAATACACAACGTAGCTGCCAGGTTGAGTTACTGCACTGTAAGTGTCGATGTGTTGCACAATCAGTGCTGTCAATACTATATAAAACTGCATTCATGGTGTCGTTCTCTGGATATATCAAGCCTTCACTTTCACTAGTGTCAAGCAAGCTATTCACCATCTCTGTTTCTGTTTGCCCTCCACTCACTGGTTCATCCATCCTGTATAGCAACAAATATACCTATACAGTACCCATTTTTTTTAACATATCAGGCAGCACAATGCTAGAGAAGCTAGTTCTTCACAGACCTATGCCTAATAAGCCAATAAATATAATTAGCGTATTATTACATTAATTTCTCTAGTTCTTTCAACTAATCATTTTAAACTCACAGGAAGTTATTTTTAACAAACAAAAATAGTGTTAATCTCAAACAATGGCAACAGTAATTCGCCGCAATCTGAGTACATTTGTTTAGCTTTCGCGACATTGTATTTCACGCACCCGACAATGCTCACAACAAGAAAACAAGTTCCATACATGTACACAAAATTATGACACTTTGCAAAAAACCACGCATTCATTTTTCGTCACCCAGTACTCCAGGCTTACCTCTGATAGACGTTCACACACTCCACTGCCTTTGTAAGTAGGATTTTGATGATTGAGCTGCACTGATAACACAGACTACGTATCTGGTGACTGCAAACACGCACACTACTGCGCACCGGTTGGTTGGGTTGCAGGGCTGGTGGCGAGCGGCTGCTCCCTGGCTGCGAAATGGACCTTGTAGACATGCGGTGATCTAGCCGACTACGTGGCTACGTGGTTCGTGCACAAGACTCATTCTTTTTATCTCCACTTCTCGTCGGTACTAATGTTTTCGTCGAGGCCCCACGTTAAAGGCACCAATATAATGTAATGGTACTGTCCACCATTAATCTTGGAATAAAGGTCAGTCAACACATCAGCACCAGTGTTAGGCCTAGCTCGTCGGAGACATGAGACTCGGGTGTTCAAGGTTCGTGGGTTCTAAAGTGGAGTTGGAAGGTGGAGGAAATATTTTCACAAAGAACACAGCACATTGTGTCTGTTAATTTCGGCACGTTGCAAACAATAGACTGTGCAAAAGATTTACCACGTGGCTGAGATGATACCAAAAGGTTTAACACTGGAAGGTTTCTGAGGAAACTTGAAGGCGCATGCACTATATATGAGTATGCCTACTACAGAGTCTATTCATCTTACACCATACCAGCAAAGAGGCCTCGATACTCATTATCATTGTTGGTCATCACAACTAATCCCGTCCTCCTGGTGGTTGCAAGTCCAGACTGCTGAACGCAACCACAATAAAATACTGAAAACACAACTGGTAAAATACATGTGGCGTGGAGGTCTCACTTTAAGGGGAATTACTTCAGATGGCTTAGCTCGCCAGCACGCTTCTCCCGTGGAAGTGCCCCTTACATCCTACTCCTTCGGGAGACGATCAAGAAAAGATGCTCTCAAAAATAAAATGATGGACACTAGGACGCACCTATGGCCAGTGTGACAAACAATATCCAGTGTTCTCCCCAGCAGAAAGTTAGATCTGGGTGGTTTATGAGACCAGCTGGGTGGATCGTAAAATAAGCAAGATGGTGTTGATGGGAATGCCAGTTTCGTAGCTGGGTGGTAGAGAAAACTAGCCGGTTGGGGCGCCCGCCAAATTGGGCCTGTGGAGAACACTGAGTATCACTGACTTTCGGGCCTCTTTTAATAACAAAGAATATTATAACTAAGTGCACTGCCTCCAATTAAAAATTACACATTTATTAGGGGTGTGCGAATAGTGGTTTCAGTGTTTCGAATAATTTTCGAACGAATATTAATTTTTTCGAATAATTTTCGAATAGTGATACATTTGCCAGTGCATAATCTTGCATTTACAAGGAGATATAGAAATGCACTTTGCTTTATTAATCTTCTTTTATTATGTTTGTGAGAAATCACAAAATTGTTTTTGTAAACAAGTGCTTATTACAGACATGGCCTTCAGATCTAGTTTACTTCTTCCCTACATGTATAAAGATAAAAAGAAAAAGTACTTTTCTGCAATATTTTTTAGAAAAATTTAACTAAAGAAATTTATGAGCTAAATTAATATGTAATAAATTATTACAATACCTACTACGAAGAATTTGATCTTTGTGTGTAGGAAACAATGTAATGTTAACGACTAATCATATTTCAAACTAATTTTGGCAAAATAAAGGTTTAACTTCCTGTGTGTTTCACGTTTGGAAACATTCGTAGAATAGCTGCATAGAAATTCTGAACACGTTCAACCGGCTAATTATATAATCAAATAAAAGTATCAGTTTTTAAAAAATGTTTAACCTTAGTACACTCACATTAACTATATCATTCATGACCTTGCATACTTACAAAAATGTTTACAAGGTCATAGTATTAGTGATGCATCAAGTTCTAGTTAAAACCGCCGTAATTTCATCCCAACGAATACCTTGGATCCGCACTTTTGTCTCGTTAAATTCCGAATCGCAGAATACATAAACAGGTGAAAATGATGTTTCCCTTCGTTTTGGCCATTTTAATTCGTGTTCCCACTCTTTGCGATATAGATAAGGTTATAAGGTTTCACAATATTTTTAGTTTCGCTCACATTTTATGTAAATATACGGCACTGCGTTAAAAGTAAACAAACAGAGTTATACACCTTGTCATAGATGTATGCACGGTAACTAGGTAGACGTCAAACTTCCGCTGCCGTGATCGCGGTGATCACTGTCTTAGAACCGCGATGTGACCACCACTGCCGCCATCTTGTGTATATCGAGATGTACCGTTAGACAATATTTGCAGTTAGCGCGTATCGCTACGCTTTGAGTGCCAAGTATTCAATGATGAGTATCTGCACGCAAAAATGTTAGAAGGAGCGAGTATATCTAAATCTATGGCCACGAATGTGACACCACCACACGTGAATACGAAAATATTTACGGTGAAAACATGCACATTTTCAATTCTTTCTTGTACATTTATTTTAACCTTTAAATATCTGCAAAAACGGGAAAATCCGTTAAATTATGTTATGCTTGTAAGTAGAAATAGCCTTCTTATCATCGGCTCATATTATTTTAAAAAATTGTTCAAAATTCACTATTCGAAATTGCTCAAATACTTCGAAATTTGGGAATTTGGTATTCGTTTTTCGAATACAAATAGTACAGATTTACTATTTGAAAAATATTCAAAATTCTGAATATTCGCACACCCCTAAAATTTATATAATATAACAATGAACTTTCACTCCAAAATTGGCTATTGGTGCTGTAAATAAGTCCCAAAATGTGCCACGCACAAATAAAAGGACTATGGTGTTCGGACATGACGTACCAAGGTGTGGAGGGAGCAACAAAGCCCAACCATCGCTACATCACATATTCCTAAGGAAAAACCATATTGTTCCCTTGAACTAATGCTGACCTGGTGGTATGATGTCGCCTTCGAGTATCCTTTCCTTGCATATAACCAAAATTCATGAATTACTTGGCCTGATCAATAATTATGTCAAAAAGTTACTGAGAAAAGTTACAGCAAATGAAAAGTTGAGTAAAACGAGTACCAACAACATATAGTTATGACAAAAAAAAAATTAGCAATAAAAAAAAATATCAAAACGTAAAATTATTACGTTTTAGAGAATCTTTGTGCTTCCAGACTGATGGTACATGGGTCCACAATCCACAGCCCTATTTGCATTACAGTAGAACCCTGTTATAACATTCTTGGATATAACATTTTCCTGCATATAACATTACTTTTCTTTGGTCCCACCATTTATCCATAAGGCATAATGCTTTTGTTTCCTGCTTATAACAACACTAGTATTTTCATTTCCTTCATATAACATCACTTTTTTCTCAGACATTAACCACAACTCTGGTAAAATTTTTCTTAACTGCATTATTTTAGATAATCTAACTAACTGTAACAACTGTAAAAAAACAATTTTATATCTGGGAAAGTGTCATACGTGTACATGACAGTGATATTAAAGACTGTGATCCTGAGGATGACGAGCATGTACCTACAGAAACAAGTGGGAAAGCCTCTATTATACACACAATGTATCTGTTCATCATGTTTCTGATGGCACAGTAACTGCAGCCTCATTGAATCTCATTATAAGCTTATCTACTGTACATGAACTATGAAGGTTTAAGTAACTTTTGTGTAATATCAATTTATTGGTGTAAAAATACTGATTCCTGCTTATAACATTTTCCTGCATATAACACTTTCTTTCACAGGTCCCTTGAAAAATGCTATAACAGGGTTCTACTCTTAAACAACGTTCTACTGATATCGTAGGGGTGTGCGAATATTCGAAAGTTCAAATATTTTTCGAATAGTAAATCTGAACTATTCGTATTCGAAAGATGAATACCAGATTCCCAAATTTCGAAGTATTCGAACAGTTTCGAATAGTGAATCTTAAACAATTTCTTAATATAATCTGAGCAGGTAACAAGGCTACTTCTACTTACAAGCATAATACAATTTAACAGATTTTCCCATTTTGCGGATGTTTAAAGGTTAAAATAAATATAAGGGAAAGAACTTAATATATTCTTGTATATATTTAACGTAAATATTTACATATTCACGTGCGGCGTCACATTCGTGACAGTTTAATATTAAAAGGTAAAAACCAGAAAAATCTCCAGTACGAAACAAATGTGGCTGTTGGAAAAATTTATTCATGGTTTACTGACAATGGATTGTTATTAAATTTTACAAAAACAAATTTTATGTGATTCGAATTAAGGAAAAATTTTAATGAAATCGTTCCACTCAGTGTTTGGATTAGCAGTACAATTATTGAAAGAGTAAATCATACCAAATTTCTTGTTGTTCAATTGGACAATAATCTAGACTGGAAAACTCATATAAATGCAACTAGAAAAATAATAGCATCAAGTTGCTTTGCATTGTGCATGTTAAAGGACATCTTAAATCACAAAACTTTAAAAATGGTATATTTCTCATTTATTGAATCATTAATAAGATATGGTCTTATTTTCTGGGGTTCATATACTTATGCTAAGAGCATTTTCATTTGTGAAAAGCGTGTCCTTAGAATCATATGTAATTTACATTATCGCTCGAGCTGTAAACAATTATTTATAACAGAAGATATCTTAACTTTTCCATCATTATATATACTAGATTTGTTAAGATTTATACACATCAATAAACCTTTCAAAATAAACAGTGATGTGCATATGTATAACACTAGACAAAGAAATAGTTACTGAGTAAATTACCAAAGAACTAAATTATATGGAAAGAGTGTCTTATATATGGCTGTTAAACTATATAATGAGTTGCCAAATACGTTACATAATATAATAAACATATCAAATCAATTTTAGTTAAAAATGCCTTCTATAGTGTGAAGGATTTTATAGATTATATGGATACAAATAATATGTGATTTAAATTCATCATAGAATTTTAACTTGTATATTTATATTGCTTAAATGTAGGACATTTGCTATGTTGATTTAGTATGTATTTTATGTGATTGAAATGTTAATTTTAAATAAAAAATTTAATATTCATGACCAAAGATTACTGATGTAAAGTGCAAATGTTATAGTATGCAATTATTGTGATTTTAAATTGTACTATGACTTTAATATCCCTTGTCTATTTGACAATAAATGAGATCATAAGAAGGCTAAATAAATTAAATGAAATAGATATACTCAGGCAGATACTCATAATCAAAGCGTAGCGATCATGGAGGTATTAGTCTAGACCACAGTCGTAGAAGAACAGGTCTGGACACTCGCCTGGAAACTTGACCCCCTTGTTGTTTGACTGCAGTTCACCAAGTTACCGATAATGCTATACATTTTTCACGCTGTAATCCGGGCGGTCGAGCTCAAACTCTGCCCACTTCCCTCTCACTAAGATAAACAATTTATCAAAACGTATTTTTTATCAATTTATGAAATACTTCCTTCGCTCACAATTTTAAACCATGGCTCCAGAAATCTTTATTTACTTTATAATGTTAACAATGGAAAAAAGTGGGTGGAGTTTGAGTCCGACCGCCCGGATTACAGGGCCAAAACGTACAACATTCTTGGTAACTTGACTAACTACAGCCAAACAACAAGGGGGTCAAGCAAAATACACTGGTAGATAGGCGAGTGTCCAGACCTGTTCTTCGACGACCGTGGTCTAGACTAATACCTCCATGGTAGCGATACACGCTAACGGAACATCTCGATATACACAAGATGGCGGCAGTGGTGGTCTCGTCGACGGTGTAAGATCGTGATCACCGCGATCGCGGCAGCGAATGTTTGATGTCTACCTAGTTACTGTGCGTACATCTATGACAAGGTGTATAACTCTGTTTACTTTTAACGCAGTGCCGTATATTTGCATAAATTATTTGCTGCAGGGAAGTTAATAATTCTTATTTTAGTTAAGTAAAAAACGAAAAATATTGTGAATCCTTACAGATGTCGCAAAAAGTGTGAACACGAATTAAAATGGCCAAAACGTGGGGAAACATCATTTTCAGCTGTTTGGGTAGCCTGCAATTACGATTTCAACGTGACGAAAGTGCGGATACAAGGTATTCGTTGGGATGAAATTACAGCGGTTCACACTAGAACTTTGTGTATCGCTAATATTGTGACTTTGGTAAATACCAATGTTAGCTACCTATTGTGTACCAGCCAAACTATTGATTTTAGAAATGAAAAATGTGTCTATAATAGTCTCGTTCTGAGCAGTCCTACTGTAAGGTACTTGGCCTACACACCCTATTTTATTTTTCCAAATTTGTTTGTTGTGCTGAATTGTAGCTTCGTGTTGGCATAAACGTAACGTAACCATAATCTTAACTTCCGCAACTTTGAAATATTGTACGTAGTTTTCGGCATCAGCATAGGTCTAATGGAATCCCGAGACACTTCGTGGAGCACTAGCTATAATGGAAGGGTGTAGGCTAGATGTCGCCCGGTGCTTGGGAAACCTGGCTTGCCGAGTGTAGTGCGTCGATATCACCGAGTGTTAAAATTAAGAAAGGACATGTGAGTAGTATCTAAGTTGCAGAGCCGGGACTTAACACCTCAGTGTTGGTGTAGACCAAGGCAGGCGTACAGCAGAATACTTTCAGTTAAGCGAGACGTAATTTCCACAATGACTTATGTTTTAAACCTATTAATTTACGAGCGATGGGCTGAACCATAAATACGAGCGATTTCTGTTAACAACTTGAGTGTAATGAGTGACAGGCGAGAGCATTCAGAGCTAAGGAAAGTTTAATCGTGTATGTGGAATCATTTGTTATTGTTTTCATTGAAGGGGGGAAGCCATCTTGTAACTTTTCCTTCTTGTTAGTTGCCCAGAGATATGTACAGTCTCAAGAATCGCCGAGCGCGATGAAGTTGTGTAAGTAGAGGCTGGGATAAGGTGATTTCTCAGATGGAACAATCATTTCAATGAGATTAGGAATGCTCTCGGTAGGTAGAGTGCTAACCTATGGAAATCGTGCTGTGGTGCACCATCTCTGGACACTTCCGGAGAGAAGTGAGGAGGATGCTGGGAGTCCAGCATCCCAGATGCTTTTTTGCGTAGCTATCTGGATGTCGAAGTGATCGGACGCGTGCTGGGAAAGCTACAGTGGGCGCACGTGCCATGGAGATCCTTTAACATCGGGGCTATAGCATTCTGTTTTCTGGTAACGTGAGCCATCGGGCTGCGCAAATAATAATATTGTTCCGAATTTAACTGTTCATTTGCAGTATAAATTGGATGTAGGCTTGAGGTGAGAGCCCACCGCGTGTGTTGTACAGGGATCTGTAGTGGTGTTGTTGAGATTGAATCTGTGAATTCAATAAACATCGTGCGGCCGAATGGTACTTTTATCGTTTATTGGTAATAACGATCTCTTGTGTATCCCTAACGAGGTAAATATTTAGAGGGTTTTCGCTCTTCTCTTCTCGTATCCACAACACTGAGGTAAGAACTTGTGACTCAACCACTGAAACTACAGCTAGCTGAGGGCATGTTAAATATAATATAATTCTACGGGCGAATTACCGAGGGTGTGTTTGTGGGAGCACGTGGTCGGCGTGGGCGCAACAAACTGCAGTATGTGTGTGAAGGGGAGCAGTGCCACCACACTACGTAAAAAAATTTTTATTAGTTTAATTTACGTTAGTTTAAGTAAGATTAGCTTAAGTTAGGTAACCTAACTTTTCCTAACCTAATGTAAGGTTACTTAACTTAACGTAACCTAAACTAATTGAAACGAACCTAATCTAACTTATTCTAACCTAAACTGACTTAATCTAACCTAAACTAATGTGAACTAACCTAACAAAAAAAATTTTTTTTACATAGGACTACTTAGAATGTCGCTGGTTTTGACTGGTACACGATTAGTAGCTAAACTTGATATTTACCTTCTACAAATGTTTCCAAATATGAAACACACATGAAGTTTCACTGGTATTTTACCAAAATTAGTTTGAAAAATGATTAGTCATTAGCATTACATTGTTTCCTACACACAAAGATTAAATTTTTCGTAGTATTGTAATAATTTACTATATATTAATTTAGCTTTAAAATTTCTGTTGTTAAATTCTTAAAAAAATATTACAGAAAAGTACTTTTTTTTTTTTTTCGTCTTTATACATGTAGGGAAGAAGTAAACTAGATCAGCAGTGCCATCTGTAATAAGCACTTGTTTACAAAAACAATCTTGTGATTCCTCACAAACATAACACAAGAAGAAAACTGAGAATAAAGAGCAGTATATTGATGTAATAACAGGTACAAAGTAACAAAAGAAACACACACACACGCGCGCGCACGCGCGCACACACACACACACACACACACACACACAAGGGATGTTTAAGGTTATCAAGTAAAAACTGCTAACTTTTTATGCTTATATTAATAAAGCAAAGTGCATTTCTATATCTCCTTGTAAATACAAGGTTATGCACTGGCCAACGTATACCAAAATTTTAAGAAACACTATTCGAAAATTATTCGAAAAATTAATATTCGTTTGAAAACTATTCGAAACCCTTAAACCACTATTCGCACACCCCTACATGCCTCTGCGTCAAGATAGTTTGCTACCAACTATTATTACATGTTTTTGGCCTTCAAAAATTGCTACTCGTCTTATATGAAGGTACAAACATTTTTGTTAACCTAAAAATTTTTTGAAAGCTAAGCTGTAGGCTGTGGAGTTGTATGATGTTTCAAGGAATAGCGATTTACATCACAAATTAAAACAAGGGTCCCGTTTTTTTACTAACATTTACGGTACAAAATTTTGATGAGCGTCATTCATAACAAAGGACACTTCCGTGCAGCGAAGCGGCGATCAATGCAGTTGGAGCGCGTGCCTAGATCCTTTGTCTCGCCAGCCCACAACTCTCGGGCGGAGAAAACGAGGATCTAGGTACCGTAACACACATTCATGTGTCTACTGTTTAGTGCTAGGCTGGCAGGTGACAACAGCACACAGGAATGCAATTACGTTGCAAGCAGCTGTTGTAGCCCGGCGTTGCCATGTAGCGAGCGACGTGCCTCAGTCCGGTGTTGCCAAGTCGTGCACAGCTGCCGAGAACTGATGATATTGCCAGCTGCCGCCGTGCATTTCCTTGGCTCTTGGGTGCCCGGAGGGCAGTAGTAGCCAATGTTATTCATTTGTGTGTCTACTATGATGTTTATATGTCAGTAATAAATGCATTGAAAATATTTAAACTAAATTTTTAATGTTTCTGGCAAAGGAAAAAATTAGTTATTTACTTTTTTGTCATGATTTTGTACCGTAAAAACCATGACTCGTCTTATATGCGGGGTCGTTCTATATGCCGGCAAATATGGTATATTTATTTAAAAGACGTAAAATCCCTAACCAGCATAGGTATTCCATTACCATTATATAGTTTGTGGAAGTTCAACAACTATTGTCACTTAAACTGCAAATGGTCTAATTAATTTACTTCACAATTAATAATGAATCATTCTAATTAAGCCAGCCAGTGTACTAAACTAACACCACACACAAGTCAAACAATAAATGGCACAAATAAATATACGCATAGTCCCTCTCTTTAAATGTGTTTTAAAGCTGCTCTTGATTCATGGTTAACTGCATTTTATTACCACAAACCAGTTACACACGCGGTGAAACACTCGCTACATGCATCTCACTTGGTAGTGGCCTGAAGTTATTGGGCAACCTATATTTGAAAGACCTTTCATATATCAAGGTCAGCAACACACTGGGTCCTTCGTTTTATCAAAAAATCACATATGAGCACGCTGTTGCAGAGTAGCCCATATTATTTGGAGGTTGGTTCTTGGCCAAACATATAGGCTGGCAATGCAAAACCTTTACTGTTAAATTAATTCTAGTTACTTCTTTCAATTTTCACTTAGGTCAAAATTTAAGGTCATGCGCATCACACTAAACATAAAAATTTTGAAAACAGTATTGTATTCATGTAATTGCTACAGGTGTGTCAGTATCACGGATTCATCTGGCAGCAGCCTAGACTTGTCAGTCCTATACCAGGGTATCTACTGGTCCCAGAAGTCATGAAAAAGTCACGGAATTTAGCAAAGGGTCACGGTTTATGTAAGTGGGCAGTTTAGCGCTGTGTAGGAACAAGCAGTTTATTTTCATATGTTTAAATTGCAATTATTAATTTGTAGCTTCGAAAAATGAGCATGTACTTTGCTAGGAATTCTCTGCAAGTTGAACCTTTGTGCTGTACTGTGTTCGGTACTTGTGCCCTTTTAACGATGGCACGTCCAGATATCGTATGTGTGCTGCACGAGCCGAGTTAATGCAAAAGCTGTCCCTTCAACGAGTTTCACTTATGCCGTTACCCAGCCCAGTCGTGTTTACTTTCCAGATGCTCACCCCGCTGATGTGTAATGCTGATAATGCATCCCCTTCTTTTTTTTTGTCGTGCCTTTACTTCGCTTGGCAGTGACACAGTCACACACACAAACGCACACACTCCATCATGGCACAATGCTCTAAGCAGCCAAGCAGACGAAGGTAAACGTGCATCAATCACCTTCATCAGGGATAAATTCCGTGAAGTCGATCTTGAGCCCGACTACCCAGACTCTTCTTACAAGGCCTAAGCCTATCCAACATGAATAACAACGAACAAAGATAACAAACAAGGTTAAATGGGACTACTGTCCTTTGCCTCTACTGACCTATGCTTATAGCTTATCAGAGATTAGGGATCTACTCTTTACGTTCCTGAGCAATGAAAAAAAACATTCTCAAACAAACTATGTATTGACATTTTAAGCAGTCCTGATACAATATTCGAACAACCTTATCCCACTTTACAAAGAGTTATTACAATTCGATGCGAATGCACGACTCGCCACAACACTCTTT
>PNEQ01067140.1:8945-26445 GCA_003012365.1 Medauroidea extradentata | reverse complement strand
ACTCGCGATGTAAGCTAAAATTACACATTATTTTGTAATATCACAAAATAAATATTGAATACATTTGAAATTATGGTTTACAGAATGTTTTTATTCTTCACGGATATGTAGAAAATTTTGTAATTATTTTATTCTATTCATAAATCAATGACCTAAAAAAAGAGCATCAAACCGAATCACTTTTTTACAGTGGAAGAGAGACTAAATTAATTTAATTTTTAAAATATATACAATTTTTACAACATGCAGTTATTTTGCTTACAGTTTAACACAGTCTCATCACTTAAGAATACTGTTTATGCAAATTGGAACTTAAACGTACTTTTCTTTTTTTCTCGGAAGCGGTGCGATGCATATTGCATTTTTATTTACATTTTTGTTTAAATCCACTACAGCATAGAACCTAAATTATATCCCAAATGAATATATAACAAAAAAAATTGAACCGACACCTAGATTAGAACATCCATCCTTTACATTACCAAGTTCGTACCTTAAAGAGCTACCTGTGATCTGCCGCAACTGTCACATGAATTTTTAAGACAATAAACAGCAATCGTATAATAAATTACACATCTGTTTACCGTTATATAAGTACAAAGTATATGTTTTATGTAGTCAAGAAATTAATGTGTTTCGAACAATATTGTTTCATGGACATACCCTTATTCGGAAACACATATTTTAATCACTTATTGCTAGGGAAAGGAATAATTCGCGAGTTCAGTGAACGACGTGTTATAATCCACTGTACTATGCATACTCGAGCCCGTATATTAGTTCATTGTGTGTTGTTACAGTGAGTAGCAGCTCGTGGATAAATGGTCGTGGCTTGTGTATAAACAGGAAAATGGATTCCTACACGCATGTCGAACTCGTCAAATATTCCTTTTCCTACTTATAGTTACGAACTTTTTACATTATTTTTATATAAAGATCTTTACGAACGTTAACTTTTATTTGTAATTATTGCCTCTGAAGCGCCAGCTCATAGTAAAACACACGCCACAAATTTCTTGGAGAAGATACGTTTTGCCGAATTATCGCAATGAATGAGGAACCTCTGCAGGGATGTCGTGGTTCTGGCGTTGTGTGGTGTACAAGGAAACATTTGTTTAAGCGTTTAAGTTAGTGTTACATTTTTCATCTCATTCTTAGGGGAACGAAAATTACTTAGTGTTGATGAGATCTTTATATTTACATGGTTTGTATTACAGTATTAACAAGGTTCACTGTAAATCTTAATAGGCTTTTGTATGTAACCTTTTTCTCACAAGTATTTAGTTGATAACGGAAATTCCTACATTATGAATAGGTATCCATAGTGATAATGTAGGTATAGAATAGAAATAACTATTCTCGCATTAACTGTATTGGGCGATAACTGCGTTATTTACAGACATACAGTAAAAAGGAAAGAACTTCTAAATACAAATTTATATCCAACATGTTTACAGTGAGTATTTAAGTATAGCTGTAAGATACCGTGTGTTATATTTACGAGGTACGCTACAGTAAATTAGCGGCACTTCTCCTTACTGTTTTCCACAAATTTATGGAAATGTAGTGTTTGTTAGCTTGGCTTAATGGGCACAAAAGTAAGCATGCTACGTTTCAGATATTTAGTCATAGACTATAACTTACATGTTTAGTCGTATTGTAAGAAAACTTAGCACTTGCACAAGTGAGTGAAGAAAGATTTGTATTTATTATCCTGACGCTATAAATCAGCGTGGCTACTGTCTGCACAGAGTAAGTGAAGGGCAGCTACAGTACAAAATATAATTTATTCACATCGTTACATGATAGGCAGTGTGTTGTAATTTTAGTGTAGATTGACTTAATACAAATCTGAAATTCATATCAGTAAACAAACTACTTGAAACCTCAATAATTCAGTTTAAAAACCAATTCATTAGCAGCAACTATTTGCGTTTACTACTTCAGGACACACTACGTATAAATCTTCAAACCAACGTTTTAGCAACAGAGTAGAGATGCATCGATCTGTCCGATTAGTAATAATGAATTTTGCATTAGTAACGCAAAATACAAACGTATTTGCTATTACATACCAATAATTTGTATTAAGGCAAATTTTCTCGAATTACTTTCTTTAAAAATGTACGTTCTTTTATTTGTAATAAACTGAAATTTTTTAGAATGTTAAATTAATTGAATGAAAGCTGTAAGTTACTTTTAAATGTGATACTGCCTCTATTACTACTGCAGCCTCGATAATATTAGTATGAATACTTACATAACAAATATTACAAAGTTAAAAATATTATATTTGCGTTTCAATGAGTTATGATACCTTTGAAAACCGTAATATAGACATAATATGAATTAGCTTTCATGAATTTATTATCAATTGTTGAAAATGTGCCTTTAAGTAAATATTATATATATATATATATATATATATATATATATATATATATATATATATTTCCAGTTGTATGTAGGTCTACGCCTATTTTGTGGGAGAGTCAAAATTCTTAAATTAATTTAAAAAAATTGTATATTTCAAACTTTATCTTTAGTGTAGTTAAGGATGATGCATTAATTTTCTATGCAATATTTGATTTAGTAAATTTGTTAATGTTCGATAATGTATACTTTTGTACATAACCCTATAATCAGTTATTGAATGTTGAATACGTTATAATAAATACAAAATGTAGAGGTAAAATTAATGTCTTAAGTACTATGAAGACAAACCAAGGAACAATTCGTAGTCAGGTCGTTGAGCTAGCCGGCGCGGCGCCGCGCGCCAGAGATATTCTGTCTTCAACCTGCCGCCAAAACCACAGCGATTCGCGGAACTCGTCAAGAGGGGCATAAATGTTAATTTTATACTATCCTTTTAGTTTCGTCCACTGACACCCCCCATCTATCTCGTAAAACAAAAAAGTTTCTCGCTTACTATATTTTACCCTGCATTTCCAGGTGAAAAATTTGCATGCCATTGTTAAACTTTTTTTTTACATAGTAAATAACTGTCGTAAAGAAAATTAATGAATAGCGTCATTGACAAGATGGTTCAATTATGCTCTGTAATTTTTTTTTAAGTCGATTGACCGAATAGTTTTCGATTGGTGATGAGTTAGGTTTCTGTGATTTTGCGGACGCGCGAGCATGACTTCGCTAGCGGTAGCTGCGTAAGACCCAAAATGGCGGACGATTATACCTAGTCTTTATAGAGCCCTACGCTGGTCGGCATTGTCGTGACTTTTCGCGGAGAATACTTACACGGTAGAGAGGCCAATCTCTGTAAAGACGTAACACGTAAATGACAACACATAAAAGTTCTTGTTCAGTTCAATCGCAGAGTATGATCTGTTATGTATAGGAAAGTGAAGTTTAGTCTGCTACCAGATCACACCGCGACTTTTGCATGTCTCTAGCTATAGGGTATTCGACTTGCACAGTTTCAACTATGATTCTGGTTACATGGTTCAGTGGTATCCTGTCACCAACCACCAATCAGGAGGTCGAAATATAAATGAGGGTTGGCATGAAGGGAGACCCTACAGAGGGAGCAGTGACGAAATGCAAGGGTGTGTTAAACGGAAGTCCCTCGAGAAAACCCGCCGGCCAACGGCAAAGTTAGCCATGTTTCCTACGTGCGAAAAATCCGTGACCTACTACCCTCGCCGGAAATCGAACCCAGAAGCACAAACTTTAAAGTACACTTTCTTTTACTACAAACCAGAATAAGTGAATGTTTAATTAACGTCGGTGGTTTTTCACTGCTTTTCTATGAAGTTATTTCAACAATTTTAATTGATAAAAAATACCCGGAAATGTTAGGTATTCACTGAATTATTTTTGGACTGCCTTGTTTATGTATCAGAATTATTTAATTTGCACTGATAGTATATTTTTTTTTTTTCGCTGATTTGATTTTCTGAAACTGCCATATCCGGGATCAGATTAAAAAAAAATCCCTACAGTAAATGATTTAACATGCAGTGATTTATATTTTGAATATCCAAAATACCGTCAACCGGGCTTTATTTATCCCACTCAGTAAACTACTTTCGGTGTCATTTAATCTTAAGAAAAGGATAGCCTGAGTCGAGTGTTAAAAACATTTTGCTTAATTCGTCGAGTTAATATTTGGGCTTTACTTCACTTAAGGAATAAAATGTCTCCTCGCAAGGGCTAAGGTTAATTCTACTACAGGTTAGAAAGATCAATGTTATAAGTTTGGCACAGGGAAAATTTCTGCCACTTGAGTGCTGGTATCGCTAGTACACCAAACTGACCAGTCACAGAGCTTTTCTGAATTTTAAGTTACATTAAGTTGATAATTTGAAACGTAAAATTGGTTTATTTTCTCTTTAAAATTAAAGTAAATGCTTAATATTATTTCCGAGTTTATTTAAATTAAATTTTACTACGGATTCGTATTTATCTGGTCTCTTAGAGATTGAAGCTTAACTAGTGGCAGAAATTTTCCCTGTGCCAAGCTCTCCCATAAGAAACTGTATTTTCTTTCTAACCTGTAGTAGAATTAACCTTACAAGGGCCTAAGTAACCCCAATCTAGTCTGCTGGCAAAAAAATTTCGCAAAAAATTTTGCACGTATCTACATATCAGATATAAATAGAACATAACTAATAGTTTTGTTTTATTGTGTTGTCTAGTGGTCTGATTACTCGCCTTCCATCACGGCGAGTCTGGTCCATTTCCCGTCCGGGTCACATGTGGGAAACGTGGCTGATGTTGCCATCTATCAGGAGGTTTCTCGAGGTAGGGACTTGTCCAGTTCACCCCGCCCTTAGCATACCGTTGGCTCTGCACACCAGAATTACATTGTGTGTCGTCTTTCATTGTTCGGTGAGGTGAGAGGGTTTAACCGCCCTTAACATCCAGTTATTTAAGACCTTGTTTCGGAGTTTTGCAGTGATTTCGAAAATATTTTTTTATTGCTACCTAATACTCATATCAAAATTTCGCTGCACAGTTTTGACACTTATATGTTACTAGCAGTCCCCCGCGGCTTTGCTCGCGAGTATTATTCGTAACTGATAATATTTACTTTAATTGAAAAACCTCTTTGTACTCAAGATTGGTACTTCAGTCATCAAGTGTTAGAATGTCCAAGCGGCTAGTTGAACTAATTCTGCAGCAGGATAAGTAGCTATAGCTGTCCACACGAAAAGCAGTCTTAAGTTTGTGCCTGCCACTAACAGCGACTACTCCTGGGCCTTATTTATAGCCCTGCCTATTTGACGTTGTTTGGTAATTACAGACACCTAAGGTAAGAGGTTAATCGAATGAAAAACATCTGTTTACCCTGTGCACAACCATTGGTGACGGTGCCCTCAATTATATATTTTCAAAATGTTCACTTTAACTTTATTGACATTACAAAGTTTCAGAGGGTAAAGGTTTCGCGGAAACGTATTTGGTGCCCCAAACCTGAGATTAGTGAGATGATATATCGTCAGTTTACTGCCAAAAGTGACAAAGTTAAAATGAGATAAAATTAAAAAAATGCTAGGAATATGTAAATATTGTTCACGAACAATTGCCCAAGTTTAAAGTCTATTCGTCGTTTCGTACTGTTGTGTCAGTGACATACCACATTTTGTTAGTATCTAAAATTTAATACTGTTTTTAAACGAAATAACAACATATTACTTAATCACTTTTGGCAGTATACCGACGATTTGTCAGCTGATATTGTAGAGGAACCTAAGTGGAAAGCGAACTGCAATTTTACCCCTTTTAAAGACTACATGTAAATTGCACTAATTCGATCTGCCTTGTAGTTTTTGTGTGTCAGAATTGAATGTTTGCCCGCAGCTTTTAACGGAATTCGAGCCCAGAACCTGCCGGAATTTAGACCTGAGTGACAAACAACTGCGTCACGTAACGTCGAAATAATTCATGAAAATAAAATTTATTGAAAAAAAAAATATCTGTGTCCTGGGCTCATAGAGGTTGTAAAACACCACGTCTCGATAGGTTACTGTAGTGAAACTCCTGTGTAAGTTGTTTCTCGCTGCTCGTTCCTGCTTTTTGGATCGTCTGCCTTGATTATTGACCAACTAAGTTTTATTCTTAATAATCACGTTTCTTATAAAGAAAAAAAATTACATACATATTTTTTTAAAAATATTTACGTAAGCATCACTCTGACGCGAACAACACCTCAATATCGCTACTTTTTAGATAGATATCGTGGGTTTATGGAAAACAAATTTTGTGCTTTTTCACCCTTTTGGGTGTCGAATTTCGAAATATTTTTAATTTACATCTTAGACATTTGTATAAGTATCCAACTGAAGTGTAAATCACTTCGCTAGCCCGTCCAGTCGAATCAAAATCGATCATTCACAAAAAAAAAAAAAAAAACACATATCACCCCTGCACTGGATTGAGAAATCTAATTTCGAAAAATCTGAAAACTGTCGTGCGATAAATTCTGTAATCATCATCCTGAAGCAAAAAATAATTGTATATCTCGACGGGTTCGATAGATATCGAGGATTTATCTAAAACACGTTCAAGGTCTTTTCACCACTTAAGAGAGTAAATTTCGAAAAACCCTTGAATCACGTTTTAGAATACTTTATTGGTATCTCGTGGACGTTAAAAAACACAACATTAGCCCGCTGGGTTCAAGATATATCGACGATTAATTGAAAACGCTTTTCACCACTTTTCACCCCTTTTCACGTCTTTAGGTGGCGAATTTCGAAAATTCCTGAAATTACTTTTTAGGTATTTGAGTAAGCATCAATCCTAAACAAAAATCGCGTCTCTATATAAAAAAACTATGGGATCGATATATATCGAATGTGAGTCGAAAACTCATATTACCCCATTTTTAACCAGTTTAGGGCCGAATTCGGAACATATATTTTTAATGATACTTGGGATATTTACAAAAGCACCAATTTAAAGCAAAGAGTACTTCGATATCTCGATTGACTCGATAGATATGGAAGGATAATCGAAAACACATTTCACGTATTTTCACCCCTTTAAATAAAGAATTTCGAAACGTCTTTGAGTCCTGTCATAGACATTTGTAAAAGTAACCAATTAAAGTTAAAATCACGACGATAGCCAATTGTGTTTCAAAGATAAAGACGATTCATTAAAAACACATCTTGCCCCTTTTTACTGCCTGGGGGTTAAATTTCAAAAAAACCTAAAACTACTTTTTGGGTATTTACGTAAGCAATATTCTGAAGTGAATACCAACTCTCTATCCCGAAGGGTTCGATAGATATCGATAGTTGATTGGAAACACATTTAAGGTCTTTTCAGCCCCTTATTAGTTGAACTTCGAAAAATCCTTAAATTGGCTAATATGCATTTTTACGAGTGTCCAATTAAAGTAAAAATCACCATGATTGACCGTCGGGTTCGAGCTCTATCGACGTTTCGTCGGAAACACAATTCACCCCTTTTCACCCCCTTAGAGGTCGAATTTCGAAAAATCCCTTCTTAGTGCTCACCTACGACCTGAAGGGAACCCCCACAAAAAATTTCACGATTCTAGGTCCAGTGGTTTGGGCTGCAGTTTGATATGTCAGTCAGTCAGTCAATCAGTCAGCTTTCATTTTTATATATAGAGATAATTTGTAGCTGAATTTTTTTTGTAGAATTATACTGAACGATTTTTTTAGATTTCATTACCCAAAGTACCACGTTTTTCGTCGTGAAAAGAAGCAAAAATGAAGGAAATTATTTTTTTGCTGGTGAATGGTACATTATAAAAAAAAACGCATCCACAGTATTGTGCATCGTGTGATTGCACATTGACTCAAATTTTTTTAAAACTTTTGGTTAAAAAATATTTGAGTTATTGGCACCAGTCTGAAAAAAAACTCGGGAACAATCGATGAGGTCGATGTGAGGATAAGATTTAGTGGACTGGACGCTTGAGCCGTGCTGTAGCGTGCTACGGAAAGTATTTTTTTCTTGTTTAACTATTAAGAATGTTTACCAATGCGTTCATCAACGAAAAGAAGACACATTTCAAACGGTTTCCTTGTGGTTTAAAATGCCGTCTGCTAGTTGAAAACATGGTTTCCCCGTAAACGACATAACATTGACTTTTTCTCGTTACTGTGGCTGAGAAAATATCAACCGTGACCGTCAAACAAAAATCATAAAAACCTGAACTGGACTTTACTAAATATTTCCTGCAAATAAATTATCAGCGTAGTGGCTTGAAGTCCCATTGAAAAACACATCCTACGAAAACACTGCGCTCTAGTTTAGTCATTCGCGCTTAGAGGCGATGAGGTGTTTGACGTACGTGTTATATTTGACTTATCGCCTTTCTCGTTTCCGTACCTCAAACTTAAAATGAAGCTAAGATCCATGCCCGAGCAGGGATTCTAACTTACGACCTCCCGCACCGCATATCAGTGCCTGTATAAACCCCCCTTTTTTTCTCTATCCCGTACGGAAATAGCTTAAGGTGCCCGCCTACTGGCCGTGTGTTTGTGTAAGTAAGGCACGGCGCCAAGGGCGATGTTGACCGGCTCATCTGATGCGGTATCGCCTCTACCGCAATAAGACTCTGAAATGGCGTGCAGTGGTATAGTAGATCACTCGCCTGACTGACATTTTCAGTGGTGACCCCGTCTTTTTTTGGTGGAAAGTTTTAAGCAAAGTCTATTGCATGCTCCTAGAGTAGTTTTACACGAATCCCGTAAGCAGTTTCTCAGATATAACAGATTGAAAAAGCTATTTTTAGCCATTTTGAGGAGTTCCAAAATTATTTTTCTTATCGATGTGATACTTTGACTCTTCAGTCATAGTTTGGAGTGTATTTTCTTTTCGTACATAGACACATTGGACATATGTGGAATAGTTTCTTTAAAAAAAAAACGTATTTCCTAACACGCTGCAACGCATTTTAAGCGCGTGGTAGGCGAGGCTCTTAAAAAACGCCATTTTGCAACTTGAAAGCCAAATTATTCCGGAGAAGGATCACAGGGATCCTTTGATTTATTAGGAAAGAGGGGGGGAAATCGGCGTTGCTGTATAATATTTTCAATTTCTAGATTCAGTTTCTTGGACGTACTCCATTGCAATAGAGTACGTCCAAGAAACTGAATCTAGTCATGAACTCCCATTGCACAGTTCTTTCAAAGATCATTTTCAATTTCGTGACTCCGCTTACCCCTCCCTAAACCACAAATTCTGGCTACAGCCCTGGTCAGACGGCTAACGTTTACCCAGTTCAGGAAGTTCAGAAGTTTGCCCAAACCTGGGGTGATTGCGCTGTTTAATTTATTTATTCCACTCTCCGCCGTCAGAAAGCGCGCGAAACAGGAATCGCGGATATCGGTTCGCACTTGCAGCTCGGCCAGGATCAACGCCCTTGCGTGGAAGCCACAGCAGCTAACCGCAACATTACCTCTCGCGGGATCCCATTACGTCGAGCTGTAGGTGCAGAGCGAGCAGATTGAAGGAGGACGAGCTGGGGACCCGGGATAAAGAGTGGTGCCGGAGAAGGGGCGGGGGAGTAGTTGGGGTAGACGCTTTCACTGGGAAATTAGAGGGCGTAACTCCGTCCTGGGCTCACATCCATCCCCGAAATGTAGCTCTCAGTTTAATGCCGCGTTTGTCTTCGCGGTAATGCTTAATGACGCTCCGCCCGGCCTCTCCGCCATTTCTGTCCTCGGCTGAATGAAAGCCGACGCGAGGAGAAGAAATATATGACCTCTTCTCAAGGACACTGACATATGCCGTGTTCGAAACTACTGTTTGAATCAACCACGTGACCAGGTTAGTGCAGTAAATATTTGAGGATTATGGTGTAACACTTACTGAGCTGAAGTAGCACGCTAAATTCCCACATAGGTTCGTAATATCGTCTGATGGTATTTACTTAAGGTAAGTTAAATTTTCGCGTTTCGGCTGAAAAACAAAACATACTCATCAAAAACAGTAGCCTAATAGTAAAAATTAAAAGCTGATAAGCTATTTTGTACGTCAGAGAGATATATATTATTTAATTAAAAATAACTGTCGTATTTTATAATAATTTTGAGGAAGAATTCATGTCGCAGGGAGTGAAACAGAATATTATCTGCAATATCTCGTTGATGATTTATTTACGGAGACACGTAAAAATTAAGTTAACAAAACAACATGGAAACACCACCAAGCTTCTAGTTTCCAATTTTACTGCACGTAGCGATATTTTGTGTCGCTCGAATCATTGCACCGTAAATTCCCTAAACACACAAGAAGTTTCGGACATGACTACAGAACTTGAGGGGGGAAGGGGAAGCAAAGGGGAACGGCCCTCCATTTTCTAAATAATAGCACACTAAATAGATTTACCTATTAAACAACAATTTGACGTGTTACAACTCTCTGAGATAGTTATAGACATACACATTGATGTTTGTGTTTTATACGGAACTATTTCTAATACATATTTCCAAAATTGTAAATACATTTTGAAAATCATTTTAAGTGTATTTTTGAGTTACGCCTCCTCCCTAAGTACTCCAAAAATTTCAGTTAAGCTACGTCTAAATACACTGAGTCTTAAATGTGTTGTGACAGTCTCGCAGTTAACTAAACACCCTATTCAAACCTAGAGTATACTTTCTGTGTTCAACGCCAGTTGACACAACTGATTTTTAATTGAACCTCAAATGTCAATCTCACCACATGTTCTTAGATGTTGTCTTGCATTGTGACTTACGTAATGCAAACTGTAAGTTGAAACATTACTGTAAACCCGTTCCGACCGGACAAAAGTAGGAGTGGAGTGAGGAATGAATTCCAGTCACTGAGGTGGAATCAGACTTCCTGAACGAAAATAAAGCGGTTGCCATATTAAATAATTTGTTTGGTTTATAGACTAGAATCGTCCTGGGCTGAACAAATAAGGGCGTGGTTATACTTTTGTCGCCATACGGCATAAATTGAGGTGCATATTAAATTTAAATTTTTATATATTTACAATTTGTTTTCGAATCAGAAATATATATATATATATATATATATATATATATATATGTGTGTGTGTGTGTGTGTGTGTGTGTGTGTGTTTAGAATGAATTGTTGTGTAGTTTATTGTCTGGCTAACGTACGTATCGGCACAGTTCTCGGTTTAGGTTCACTCCATGTTTGCGTATCAATCTATTGAAAAGTTTACTGTAAACACATTTCCAGTCCTTATTCTCTTCTCGCCTACTCCGTGTTGTGTTGAGTCCAAGTTCAGTCTAGTCTGGAATTCAACCCTGAAAGCACTACATGACACAGCCCAAACTAGAGTGACGTCACCATCATCCAGTATGTTGCCTTTTTTGACAGTGTCTCTAGCCTCGTGGAGCCTGCTCCACTCCCGAACTATATTTCTAATTCCAGACAACGAGACTTTGATTCACTGGAACACACTAAGTGTTGCAAGCCCTCCTGGGTGATCGCCGTCTACCTAGATGAGACTATTACATAAGGAGTTGACGATTTGTCATTTACTTTTGCCCGGTACATACTATCGTTAGTTCTCTATTCAATTCCTTACTTATTTCCGTTCATAAACATCGATAACGATTTCATACCAGCATTATGTAGCAAAACGTCTGTGTTACTTACACACTGCCACTGTTCACTAACATATTTCTGAAGGTAAGTAAAATATATTTGTGATGTTGGTTGCTATAAACCATAAGTAGAGATGATGGTATATCGCGAAAATGTTTTGTGCCAACATACCCTTGAAAACACTGTAGTTTCTTGTGACACAACGTAGCTGTCTGCAGACGAATAATAGACATTAAATATTACAACAACGAGGTTCTTATTGACTTAGTCAAATAGGGCATTAGCTCTACGCACAGGAGAAAGCTGAACGTGCGTTGGAACCTAGCAAACAGTCAAGTTTTCCCGCGATAAACCGTCATCTCTATACGTAAGTAGAAACTGGAAAATTTCGCGGCTTCACTGACCTCTTATAGGCTAGTCTCCAAGAATGTATGTGTCCTGACGTAGCCAAATATCTAACCCAATTACTAGAGACTGGAAGCTATCGCTAGAGACCGGAAAAATTCGCCGGTTTACTGCCTGGTAGGATAGCCTCCAAGGATATATGTGCACTCAACCAGACAGCAGCTGTTTATTAGCTGCTCGCTGACACAGTCAAATGGGCCTGTGTTCAGTCACAGTTTTATTATTGACTTGGCTACTTCCTGGAAGTGTCGAGTAAGTCGACGGCCAATTGTGATCGTGGTACACACCTATAGTAGCTAGAACTCTAACTTGCGCCTAAATAAAAACGCGAATTTTTCAGGTCTCTAGCTATCGCAAAAAGAGTTTTGCATCACTTTGTTTCAAATCGTATGTGCACACGTGCAGCAGTGTTTCGTGGCCAGTGATTGGCTGTTTTAACTCACAGCGTCTCGAGGGTTCTACCTGCAAACGTCAGGCGTGTGGTGGTGCAGTAGCATTGTTCTGTGTGGCGTATTCAAATATGCAACATATACCCAAATACACACTGTGCATAGTCATAAAGCAGAGCTGCAGATGTGCACGTAATTCTCTGAATAAAAAAAGTGGTGCAAAAATCTTTCCACTGAAGCTTCCGGTCCTTGGAGACTACAATAAAGACAACTTAATACACACTTATAACCGAAAATGTTCATACATAGAAAATAACAGGTAGTCTAATGTAAATTTTATTACCTCTGAATTAATACCAAGCAATTAATATAGGCTGCAAGTATACTGACTCAAAACAATTATTTATTAGTGCCTTAAAATTATTTTTAAGTAGTTCACTATCGACAATATTTTGTGCCAGTTTAATTACATTATTGTTTGCAGTTATGTTAAATTAATATTTTGAAACTGTAAAGATATCACCTAACTTTATAAAATATGTCTTAAAATTAAATGCTGCAACAAGAACGCTAAAAAAATGTGGCTTCATTAATTGAAGACCTCGGGAGTAAATAATTATAACCCACATTGTAAGACAGGCAATGTATAGAAATTATATTCGTAAATTTATAAGGAATTCTTATTTACAGAATACTTAGGTAGTATATTTTAAACCACGTGATTAATTATAAATTTACATAAGGCTTTTGTTCAGATATTACAGACTTTATTACATCTAAGCTGAAAACTACAAGAATGATGGTTATCGTTATTTACTCCCGAGGTCTTCAATTGTTTTACTGCATCAACATTAGTGCCTTAATATTTGTAGGGTGAACTATAGTACGTCATTATTTACATGGATGTATAGAGCGGTTTTATATTTTTAAAAATATCAAAATTTCATGACATTCCTGCTCGTTCGCAGTATTTCCTTTACTAAAGCCACGACGATGATGGGTTGACGAGCACTAAAGGAAGCCCTTCCATTGGCTCGTACGATGACCGCCAAGTTAACCAACTACTTTCAATTTTGGCGGGTCGAACCTTTCAAACTGTCCCCGCACCCCCGCAGCCCACATCATTCTGGCAAGTTGTGCACCGTGCGGCATTTATCTTCTCTTCAGACCTCATACTTCGTCTTTCACTTTTCGTTCGGCTTCCTGCCAATCCTTTCATGTAACATGTGTCCCCTCTTCAGTCATCGAGTTCTGGACGATGCTCTATGTATATAAATCACATTTGAGCCCTTTCCAGTTACAAGTTCCGAGAGCTGCTACCAAGGGGAACTTTGAGCCTTGCTGTACTAGTTTAAACCCTGCTATTGATTTATTGTAACGACCATTATGCCGCGTACTTACGGGGAATGGTGTACGACCTCTGTAATAATCAATATTCTTCCCGCTATAAGGTGTTCAAGACATATGGCCTAAATGTTAATCCAATTCACACGTTTATATTGTTAGATAATATGGACGTAACACTGTGAAAATGTAATTGATAACAGAGTCTTGTCCAGCGCAGATTTTTCCGTTCAGGTGCGTCTGACCTTTACGGTCAAAGCTGTGCGGATGATGGCGCGTACCAAAAAGAGTATTTCGACTTAGGAGATAAATGGTAAGCAGTGCAATTTTATTTCCATAACCTAACTTCTTTGCAACAATTTTCACCTCATTGCAACAACTTACACCTCATAGAAGCACCGCACACCACGTAGCAACAACTAACATCTCATAGCAACAACTTGTATCTCATAGCAATGATTTAAATATCATAACTGACATCTCATACCAACAACTTACATCTTATAACTAGGGCCCGGTAGTTTTCGCGAAAAGATTTTTGCCCCACATTGTTTCAGTGTCTTACGTGTACACCTGCAGCTCAACTTCATGGCTATTGGCAGAGTGTTTTTGTGCAGAGTTATTATTCATTTGACTGTGCCAATCAGTACACGGATAACTGCCACACAACGCGTCTGTGATTTGCGGGTTTAACCTCCACACGCCGGGTGTTACGGCATCCAATCACTGACCACATAGCAGAGATGCAGGTGCGCACGTAAAGTACTGAAACATAGTGATGCAAAAATCTTTCCGCGAAAACTACCGGGCCCTACTTATAACTAACAACTAGAGCTACGATTTTATGGCGAATAGATGTTGGCAACATTTGGTTTCAATGCGCCGGTGCAGTTAAATGAGAAACGTGTCTGAACACAGACACGCTGTCAATAACAATGAATAGAGCCCACGATTTTTGGTGAAAAGAATTCTGCAACAGTTTGTTTCAATGTCTTATGTGCACATGTGCAGCTGTGCTTCGTGGTCAGTGATTGGATGTTTTAAATTCTCAGCGTCTCGGGGTTTTACCCGCAAATCACAGACGTGAGGCGTCGCAGTAACCTTGTTCCTGTTGGCACAGTCAAATGAGCCACGTCTATGCAATTATATACTGTATCCAGTCCAAGATTGCAGCAGAAATAAACAGTGTCACGTGTGAGCTCTCGATCATTGGTTGGCTGGTTTGTTAACAGTGTCGTTGCGGCAAGAAGTCATAGGCTAAATTGTTGTGTTTTAAATCAGGGTAGGTCATTTCATCATTCATTTGGGTTTTTTTAATCCTCGTCACCAGTCGACAGCTCGCGAAACAATCGGAGGTGGTGCGACGGTTTGTTGCACAGCCAATGCCGTTCAAGCACGCGAACAGGCGGAGTGACACAAGCTGCCATCTTGGAATGGATAGAGTATAAGTACATTCTGCCAATGATCAAGAAGCAGACCTGCAGATGTGCACGTAAGACATTGAAACAAACTGTTGCAGAATTATTTTCACTAAAAATCGTGGGCTCTAACCATGAATCGTAGCTGACAAGGCCTAGTTTATTGGTTTTTTTTTTTTTTGTTTTTTTTTTTTTTGGAATCCATGCGTCATTGTTTCTGTTAATTTTGTGGCCTCTGTAGTCGTTCCCGTAAATAAAGCAATTTTTCCGTTTCAGTTGTTTCCCGCTGCGAAATAATGACTATATTATGGTTCCAGCAATTACAGAAACTCGATTAAGTTTGTATCTATGCCATGTCGTGACAAAAATTTTGATACATCGACTGGAACAGAAGTTATCGAGAAGAAACAGATAAATACAAGGTGGTAGGGATCAATACCCCTTAAGAAATGAATCATGCCTGGTAATTTTTTGCTCATAAAGTTGGCTAATTTCATAATCACGGATCATTGTTTTGCAGTTTTTACCAATTTACTTTCAAAAACGCGTATATTTAAAATGGTGTTTTTAGCGTTTATTTAGCTATCACACACTCTTATAACGGAATCACATAGTCACGACAGAAGTGAGACGACCACTGCGACACTAAAAACAAAATATTTCCGCCAATCAGCACTTAAGTGTCTGTGATGTTAGCGCGACCGAATTGGTGGACTTGACGTGAATTCCGAATAGAACTTATATCGATTTTATTCGAGTCGGAATTTAATTTTGCCCCCAAATGTTGGTGAAACTGGCGAGTTGGTATTATATCGCGTTTAATTATTTTATAAGAGAAATTTTTGGAGGTTCCGACCGTTTATCGTAAACGTGTAATTTTATGTTTATTTCCACATTTCGGAATGCAAGTGGGCATTTAAAATATATTACGAATAAAGTAAAAAATCTGAAACATTATGTGGCTGCCCTACTAGATGTTGATATGTAGTAGCAATTGAGTATTTAAATGGAATATTTTTTTCAGTACATATTTGTCCACTTACAGCAAAACTAGTGTTCGCAATAGTGAGAATTTTCAGTGTCACATCGCGCCTGTCGTGTTTCCTATGTCGGGCCTATGTGATTCCGGCATTAAGAGGTTGCAGAATGTACCGATGACGTCACAGACTAAATAGTAATACAGTTGCTAAATGAGGGGGCCAATCATATTATACGGGCGAATTTAGCCGCTTATTGGCTGCCCGAGGTTGTTGATACCAGCCCATTGTATGTCTGACGCCTGCATGTTACTGCAGGTTTCCTATTGGCCTGGCTGCCGGCTAGCAGGGCAGCTGCCTTACGCTGATTGGCGGTAGGCATCTCCGCCATGTTGCTGGCCAGTGAAGCCATTTTGCTGGTGTGTGTGACTGTGTTCGCCGTCCTACCTGCTATTTCACTTCTGTATTCCTACACATTCTGTGACCATGCGATCAAAGCTTATTTCTATTCATAAACATCGATAGCGAACCAGAATTACGTAGCAAAACTTCTATGTTGCGTACACACAATCACTGTTTAGTAACGACTTTCGGTACACAAAGAAGAAAAATATGTCTATGATGTTGGTTGCTATGATCCATAATGTATAACTGTAGAATTCCCGAAAACTATTTCACAAACTGTATACGCATATGACTCCTAAATAAGTTACACTATCTTGTATTATTTAGGTTTAATCCGGGAGCCATTGTTTAGCAGTAAACAAGAATTAAATTTCTATTCAAATCCCGTTGGCAACCCTGCTAGCTTACTTCGCATGCGCCGTGGTTGAAAGTGTGCATTGCACACGCGCGTGAACAAATACTACGTTAAAAAATAGGACGGGCTCTATCTGTGAAATTAAGTACGGAATCCTGTCTGGAACCAGTGTAGTTGCGGCACACACTGTCGCAGTGCTACTTGTACTGAATTAGGTACGAGATTATATTGAATAATTAAGAGACTGGAAAAGTTCGCGAGTTCATTGACCTGTAGGCTAGTCTCCAAGAGTATATATTGTTGCGAGCCGCGACTGTCTGGCTGGGCGGTGTAGTACGATACTGTGATACTGTGGTGGCGGAGCTAGGACACCCCCTTCCCACTCTCTCCTCGGCGCCGCGGCTGTCGGGCAGGGCGGCGAAATACAATACAGTGGCGGCAGCGCTAAAAGGCCTCCTCGAGTGCCGCATGGATTGTATTACTCCATGATAACCACCTGCGCCCAGTATCGGGTAACCGAGAGAAAATATCGTGATCTGGAATGATCCTGTTCCCTCTTTATCTCTCTGGGTGGTGCTTGACATTGAAGCGACATCTTTCCAGGAGGTTGGAGAACAGAGACCCGCCGAGATAATTCGAGAAGAAGGAGGGTGAGGTATA
>PNEQ01067139.1:0-27781 GCA_003012365.1 Medauroidea extradentata | reverse complement strand
CTACCAGCACAGCAAGTCCCCAGGATGTCCTAGGGACATCCTTTGAGGATATCCGGGTACATGCGATCCTCGGGATGTCCTAAGGATGGATATTTCGGATGTCCGAGAGCTCCGAAAAACCATGTCCCTAGGACGTCCCAAGTACCTCCTCGAAAAGTACATCACATCCCAGGAAGCTCCTTGGAAGATGAATTTGGGTCATCCTAAATTCTTCATCTGGGGAGCTCCCAGGGATGTCCTTACAGGGAGCTCCCATGGAGCTCCTCTGAGGAACTCCCTGGGATGTCCGAGCAGGAGCTCCCTGGGATGACCGAGCAGGAGCTCCCTGGGATGTCCGAGCAGGAGCTCGCTGGGATGTCCGAGTTGGAGCTCCCTGGGATGTCCGAGTAGGAGCTCCCTGGGATGTCCGAGCAGGAGCTCCCAGGGACGTAGTGGATTTCTAGGCAAGTTCCTAATATGACCACTAGATAGCTCACAATATTATTTAAATATACATTAGGTTCGTTGCAAAATAATTTAGTAGATAATTCATAACATTTATATATGCCTTAAGAAATTGGTAAGTTTATTAGTTTCGACATACATATTTTATTATTACTGGTAGAATTTTGGAAATTGAAGCATTCAAAAAATTTTTATTACAGACGAATTATTTATTCAAAAGATTTTAAGAGGCTACATTAACAATTATGTGTATTTGACTGTGTGTTAAATACTATGTTTACATATCGCTAAAACAGATACATTTGTTTTTTCTTTTGTGTTGAATACTAAACTTTTACTTTTGCTGCTGGAAGGAGCTCCTAGGGATGTCCCAGGGATGCATTTAATACAGGTCTCAGGGAGCTCCTAGGGATGTCCCAGGGACGTGTTTAATACAGGTCCCAGGGAGCTCCTAGGGATGTCCCAGGGACGTGTTTAATACAGGTCCCAGGGAGCTCCTAGGGATGTCCCGGGGAGCTCCTAGGGATGTCCCGGGGAGCTCCTAGGGATGTCCCAGGGATGTGTTTAATACAGGTCCCAGGGAGCTCCTAGGGATGTCCTAGGGATGTGTATGCCAGACATCCTAGGGATGTCCGTAGGTAGTACTTTTCCTACATAAAAAGGACTTTAAATGAACTTCCCTAGGACGTCCTAGGGACGACAGTTCCCATATCGTACGGACGTCCTCAGGATGTCTGTGCTGGTAGGGGTAGAGTGACTGCATCTGAAGCCAAATTGCTCATTTGGCAGGATGCTATTCTGTCCAAGGTGCAAGGTGCATCTGAATGCGGCTGAGAAGGATGCGCTCGGCGAGTTTGGACAGGGCACTTAGTAGGCTAATTGGCCTATAGTTCTGGGGGAGAGTGGCATCCTTCCCTGGCTTGGGGAAGAGAATGACATGTGCACACTTCCATTGGTCAGGGAAGTGATGAGTGCACATAATGCCATTGATGCACTCAGCAATAGCATCTAGGGTTGACTGGGGCAGCTTCTTAAGGACAAGGGCCTGAATGCCGTCATATCCAGGTGTTTTGCGCGGTGTCAGTCTGTGGACAATGCACTTTATTTCAGGCCCATCGGTCAACACAGGCGTTGTTCTAGGAACCTCCGCCATGAGTGCAGCTATATAGTAACCCAAAAGGGCCAACGGCAGAACAGGCGTCCACGGCACATGTAAATACCTACTGGTTCACAACTCTAAAAAATGGCAGTGTGCACAGTGATGCTGACATTGAAAACTGTAACATTTCAGTTCTTGTTTGTACGCATAGGGCAGCAACCAATCACCTCAAAGGAGTTTGTGAATGTCCGCCGTTTAGGTTTAACCTACAAAGTTACATGAGAACAAAACAAAGCTATAATAAGAAATATTAATGTTAAAAATTAAATTTCTATATTGTAAGTAACGTTTTATGCTTTGCTGTTTATAGGAAGTTTGTTTCTGTATTTCCGTTTATCTCTAAATATGATTCCACTTCAAATATGTTTTAAATGACCTTCGGTTGACTTTTATACAGGAAGGAATATTTCGGATTTGACGAAAAAAGTTTTTAGTTAAACATAACTGTAAGAATCCTATTCATTGTAAACTAATATTGCACCAGGCATGGTCGTGCATGGTTTCTACTGTTATGTTTTATGTTCTGTGCTTATGTTTTTTAATTGTGGTTTTTAAATCGTGTACCAACTTTTATATCCTCTATTGTAATTGGTGCTACTTCACCTCTGTAAATTTTACACCCTAAATCCCCAAATATTTAAATTGCTCTAATTTTACTGTAGTTGGAATGAAGATGTTAGTTGAAATTTCTTAATTATGCAGGCATTCCTAATTTTCACTGTTTCACATGTTTAATTAAAACTCTTGTGGTGATTGTCAACATATATTTATGTAGTAGGTAATTAGCTTCGTATGTTATTAATAATGCCAGGGGGGAAGGCAGACAAATAGAACATATTATTCCTGAACATGACATTTTTATCCAAAAACACAATCCCGCATCAATTAACTTAATATATATTGACAAAACTTTGATAAACATATATTAAAATTTCTCCACACAATTAATTATTTCCTACATTTCTATTGGTGGCTGAAACATACTTTTATTTCACCCGGTACGCACGAAAAAAAAATCTTTAGTACATCAACAAATGGCCAAGTAGCTTTGTCGATGCCTTTTTTAACCCCCATTTTATCGTACGCAGTGTTGCACTCTGGAGGAAGCGACGCCGCGAATAACATTATTGTTGTTATTTTTTTTTTTCCTTGCAACGATGGTAAGTTACAAACTAAAAGCTGTTTCAATGGCGTATGTCCAAAATACTTCTTTAGTTTATATAACATTAATGTTTTATAGACTGCTGTGCAAAAATGATGTTTTACTTTGGAATTTCCCATTTATATACATTTCATCTCAGACAGCTGCAGTCGTAAAGAATTACTTGCCATTAATGAAATGAATTTAACTTACTTCTTTCTTGCTTGTACGTAATATGTACTCTTGCTTGTACGTAATACGTCCGAAGGCCATCTGCTGGCGGCTTCAGAAAGTCTTGGGAGTTGGAGGGGGGGAGGGGAACCGGTTTAATGTGCGCATGCGCAGACGAATGCGCGCCACATTCCTTGAAGCGCGGATGGAGTGTTTGACAGTACTCGAACGCTGTACGCCGTTTGATTACTACGGTTTTAGACACAGTCGACATGGCACTGGAGCTGATTGCTGTCGCTGCGACGCTGTTGGCTCTTGGCTTGGTGGCTGTATACAAGTAAGTGTTCAGTTTTGATACGAAGGAAGAATCGAATTTTCAAGATTATTCCGTTAACTGTACTGAATCTAGCTACTATGTGAGTTGTGCCAGTCAGTTTGTTGTTCTTTCAAATTTTTATGTTTGACTCTAGGTAACTTACCGTGGCACTTGCAAATACGCTGGACGAAAACAGTACTAGATTTTAAGACCTCCAAATCTGCTCTTGACAGCTCGATAGTTTTGTTGAGAAAAAAAAGGGGGTGGGGATAGTGCAAATGGATAGGGACCCGGCGTTAGTCAGTTATATTGACAAAAAAGTTTATCCATCAGTAACAATGTAAATCCCTTTTATCTTGCATTCAGGTGGCTGATATGGAAATATTTAATTTGAAACTGTATAAGGTGGGAGGGGAAGATTTTAAATAATATGGGCAGGGACTTACGTTCATAGGGACGCAGAATTTCTGTCGATGGCCATGTTGAAAGCAAATACATTAACTAGACTGTTAAGTTGCTCTTTTGTTACACGACCAGATTGAAAACGCAGACACATTGCAGGCAAATAATGGAAATTGTGTACTTTTCCGGGGTTTGGGGAAAGATTTTTTTTTTTTTCAACAAAAAATACATTGGTATAGGACGAGCTGAAATATAGCGCCGTTTAATTTGGTCGCACCATGTAGAAGTAGGCAGTCACCATTGGCCTTGCACACCTTGGTTGAAAGACTTCGGTTTTGTAGGTACTTAGTTACGGGTGCGGCTGTTGGTAGTTTAATTGAAATTGTCATGGATGTAATTCCTATTTTTCTATGCTTTTCGGGAATAAATTTATTCGAACGAGGCCAGGAAACGGGGCAGGGTTTATCACCGCGTTCCTTCACCATGGAGGAAGCGGGGTAGTAACGGTGATTCGGGTGCGGGCAGTTGGTCTCTATTTTCGCACGTGGAAAACGCGCCGGACATTGCAATTGGACAATGGATTTTCTCGAGCAAATCGGATTCCGTCACCCTTGCAGTCCATTCTCATCTCGGCATCCTGGCCACTGAATATATCGCTGCTAAGTGCTGATAAACTTCTCCCTGTTACTCTTTCACCATGGAGGATTTCCAATGATAGGCCTTATATTTTCTGGTAATGTGAAAGTAAAAAAAAGTTATACAGTAATTGCTAACCTGCTCTTAACAACGGTAATTCTAACAAGGTAACCAACCAACATCAATATGCGAATCTGTTGTGTGTTTTTGGGCAAGGAGGGGGGGGGGGAGGAGGAGGAAGAATGCCGCGGAATCTCCCCTTCTTATAGGCTTTGTTCTCTGTCTCATGTTATGAAAATTCTTACTCTACACCCCCCCCCCCCACGTTAGAAATTATAAATATTTTAATTTCTTAATGCTGTTAATTGTAAATTAAACTAAATGTGGATACAGTTATTTTATTAAACTATAACTGATTGTACAATGTTGATAAAAACATTAGTTATTAACCACGTTAAAAACAGCTGTCAATAAGTCTTTCTCTGCTTGTTAGTTCTACATTTTTTTCGAATAATTTCTTTCGTTAAAAAATATTTGCTTTGTGTGGCTTTCACAACATGTAATTCATAAAAAGTATGACTAAATTTCATAAATAAACGTATTCTTTTGGTTAAAACGTTTTACACGAAAATATGAACTAAATAATTAAATTAAGGTTTTTACTCCTGTTACGTATATATTTATAAACTCCTTCACCCAACACAAATTTCCTCTGAAATATTTTCTTACAATTTCTACTAGCTATTCATGCTGTATTTAGGTACGAAATAAGCTTACATAGCACCATTTTGATTCTTGAAAACTAAGTTTTCCCAGGACCACCCCACTTAATTTGGAGGATTGGCAAGGTGAAGTTAGTGGGTTTTACGTCTCGTCGATAACAAAGGTGTTAAGAGACGGTGGCCCACAACTTGGTACAATAACAGGAGCTGGGAGAGGAATTATCGATGTCCTTTTGTTAAGAAACCATCCCAGCATTTGCCTGGAGCGATTTCGAGAAACCATGGAAAACCGAAATCATGATGGCCGGAGCCGGGGATCGAACCCGGATCCTCCCGAATGAGAGGCCAACGCGTTAACGTTGCGCCATCTCGCTTGGTTGGTGGATTGGTGTGAACGCATCATCCCCCGCAGTTAAAACCACACGCTAACCAACAAATGTTTATTTGAATAGTAAACGTGCATATAATCCAATACATTTCCAATTTGCGACTTGTGACCCGCAAAAATTTATTTTATATTACGTAAATGTTCAACTTTCTGCAATGAATCGCAGACTGTAGAATGAACTGAAGCGCGATTTTTTAAAAATATAATTTACGACTACCTATCGTAAGTGGCTGGTTTAACCAAGATGGTGCTTGTGTTTGGCATAATGCCGACGAAGATTGGGGTATGTGTTCTGTATACGTATTTTTGTGGGTGCCACTTGTTATGTGTGTAATTTAATTCAATGTGAAAGCAAATTACACAAATGGTATTCGATGTTGACATGTTTTGTTCCAAACTGGAAGTCGTGGAGATGCCAGTGTAGGTCCAAAAAAGACCCGTGACGTGAGCTATACGTGACCTTGCTAACGCTCACCCTACCCCTACTGCTCTATCATTCCTTTAGTAGCTTGTGGGCGAGGACTAGTTAGATGGTTCATAATATGTGGGCTAAGGTGGTAAGTGACGTAAGCTTAGTTTCGTGAGGAATGACTGTAGAAAGAGGTACTACCTGATAGAAGTACCGAGGAATAGTAGGCAATGACCGAGGTGCTCTACCAAGGGTGTACCTACCTAGAGATAGCGTGTGCTGTTAATTGTCGTGTATTGCAGCCTGTATTGTTAGTAAATAAGTGTTTCTGAATGCTGAGATAGTAAATGTCATTGTTATCCTGTTCAGTATCATAAAAGTTATATGGAGTGCAGTAAAAAAATATTTTATATTGTCTACAGTGATAGTTTTTTAATGTGGCAGTGGGGTGGTTGAACCCTCGTAACTCTGTTACACTTCTGTAAGGCGTTGTCAGATATATTTGTTCCCCAGGTTGAACTGAATTGCCCCCTGGATTTTCACATGCGGGAATTGTGCCGGACGATGCCGCTGGTCGGCGGGTTTTCTCGGGGATCTTCCGTTCCCCCCCTTCATTCCGGCACTGCTCCATACTCGCAACATGTCACCCCTCACTTGCGCTAAAGACCTCGATGTTAAGCGCTGACCAAAATCTCTCTCTCACTCACTCGAAATGAATTGAAATATCTCGAACTTTCGCTAGATCAAGGGAGGATACCTAAATACCAACCAAACCCTAAGCAAGGTATTACATCCAATGGACTAGACTAATTATTTTACGATATAAGGCTGGTGATAGTAACATACAGATGCTATTTTGGTCCAATGTGTAACAGATTAATATGCTGTCAATAAGTTCAGCATGTAACAAATTGACAACCTGGCGTTAATAGGGAATAACTGAAATAGGACAGTAGTAAAATTATTATGTAGCATTAGGTTACTACACACTGTGAAAGAAAAAACACGTATTACCACATGCAGGTGTGCACAAATCATTTATTGCTTTATGTTCACTACACAATTAGGCGTGATTATATAGGTGGAATTAAGACTCCGAAACGACTGTGCTTTGGTTTTCTCAAGATCTTTATCCTAAACCTCGCCGACTCTTGGGACCTCGTTGTTAAAGGGCCGTAAAACCTTCTCGGTTAACCTCAAGTTCTTCAGTACTTTGGTCGTGGTGGTGGGCCGGCTGTTACTTCGCTTTGTAGTATTCGGAATTGGGAGGATATGTAGTTCAAAATCTTTACTACGTTCAAGTTGCATCAGCCGGCGTTCGCTTATACAGGATGCAATGGAAATTACGGAAAAGCTCGTGGGCTGGTAGCGAGAACTAAATCAAGAACAATTAAAATAGCAACAACCACTCTATCGTCGATAGCATGGGCGTACAACCACTGTGAAGGATGTCGATGAGCAAGCGACGTGATAAATCAAGAAGTCAACATCTAAACCGAATGCAACATTGACCTTTAAGTCTCAATTCATATGTGTATTATAAGTATGCAGTGAACAAAGTGCGGCCACCATCGCTAGTGGTCCCCGGAAGGTTGTCGGCATATACTGCGTATTACTTGGGTTGCCTACCAGTTGGCATTGTCATATATTCTCAGACTTCGATTGATTGTATCACAATAACGATGTATACTAGCGTGTTAGGACACGTGGACCTTTTTTTGTTCCATGCTTAATTCACTACGACGGGTGTAATGCCTATAGGCAAAGAAATACATGCATAATGACGGAGACGACTCCGTGTTTCAACTTATGGGATAGTATGTTCTCTGCAGACGTATGATTGTGCATCTGAATTGAATCCATAAGATCGATGCTCCATTCATAGTACATGATCATTTATCATGTCACATGTTAATACTATATTGATAATAAAGGGTTAGCTGCTACACTCGTTATTCTTGATTTAGGTCTGACTAAAAGTACGCGCGAGCTTTTCCGCCATTTCCATTCCAACCGTAGAGCAAATTTGTAACCAACGAAGCATTCACAAGTCCTATAGAGATCTTCAACCTGTAAAAAAAATTCAGCCCAGCTCTTAAATCATCCCCTTTCATGAAATTAATAAGGGTGGGTACCCTCATATTACATAAAATTACTTTGCCGTCAGGTGTTGTGTACAGTTCATGTTGTCTATTCGAGAACTTCATCGTAAGGAACAAAAAAGTTTCTCTTTTTGCAAGCTCCTACAATGCACCGTTTACAACAAAAATGCACACAACTGTTGCTGTGAAAATAATCAAACGTCTGGTATGTAAGCAAAAAGTGCTATTTGCGACTAGTCGTCTGGTACGTGCGCCTTTCTCTCAGGAAAATGCAACCTGTGGTGCATTTTTTTCACAGCATGTTACAAAATCCATCAGTTATTTTTAAGGAAAAATAGGCGTGACACGGTAAATTTTTTAAAACTAATTTTGTTTGTATTTTTACAATATGTAATTTTTTTGAGGAGTAAAACTCGCAAATTTCAAAAGCACATGCCGCAGAGTTGTCTTTTAATAGCGTTCGTTTCTGTTGTTCAGAGAATAAATTCATAAACGTCTCAAAACTTAATTCTTCATAATGTAAGACTTACGATATGTTATGTTTCTTAATCCACTGATTTCCCTCTCTAAAAAAAATATCTTGTAAAAATTTTGCAAAATCAAATTAGTTGCCAAATTTGCCGAGATGCGCATTAGTTTTTTGAACTTGGTATTCACGGTATTGGGTTACGCCTAAATCGGTTTGCTGCACGTTGTGTAAAGCGTTAACAAGAACCAGGAACATGCCAAATTTTCTTTTTCAAGGGGGAGGGGGCAGGTTGGCAGTGCGAATAACTAAATAAATAAACCTCGCTTGCAATGCAATTTTGACACTATGGGTGTTGTCTACATTTCTCTCTACTGCAATACATCTGTCATTTTGAAATGTAAATGTTGGAAAATGGCAAACGTAAACGTGGAAAAAGAAAGCCTCGTGTGGCAGACATTTGCTCCTTTGCCTCCATGTTTAATTATGGAGAGGCGGTCGTCCTCTGGCCCCCCTCTCCCCCTTTTTGGCACGGTCTTGGCAAGAACGGATATGTTCAAAAATCAATTTATTGTGCCTACATGGTGTCAGTTTACGAATCGCTACATGCCGGACTAGTATTCATTTACGTTTGTCTAAAGTGTCGAATGTTGGTAAAATGTGCTTTTTCGGTGTATAGCTGCTACGTTTTACGCACAGAAGCTTCATAGTTGTCTTAGATATACCCTATACGTTTATCTTGATAATCCGTACAACAAAATGTAGGGTCACTAGTTGGTCACGTGCAAGAGTCGCTGACGCCGGTTAAGCTCTTAACGCGTAGAGGCGAAGTTGCAAATGGTGAGTGAGCAAGCGTCGACCTAATAGACAGCGCACACCCAGCCTCTATCGCGCAAAGTAGTCGCAGGCAGGCTGAACTCTTTTATAGGCTGTTCACGGTAAAATGAGCACGGCTTAATTTTTTCTTTCTTCCCTTTTGCAGCCATATTACATAGTTTTAATATGAAAACTTTCCAGTAGAAACTATTGTAAACGTAACACTACCCTCAACACTTTACATATACGGACCCAATAAAATACACGTATTATTATATATTTGGGTGAGTTCTCAGTTCAGTGAACAGCTTATAAATGAACTGTTGCTGCTCATTTATTTCCCAACATGTGCTGCTATTATGGTTATGAAAGTGCTGTAGTGCTTCATGTGTATGTGCACGTGATAAAACACACTTAGCATTTGCATAATCTAAGGAAACGGCATTGTGTACTTAGCAGCAGCAAGTACTCCTTCACGCTACGATGCTGGTGGTTCACACTCTTGTGCACTTTGTGTGAAATGTCAAACTTCCGCTATGGTACTGTTCACAAGGCATAACGCTCTCGACGATGGGTGTATTTTCTCATGCTGAGCAAATTCGGCCATAAAGTTCTTTTCATCGCTTATTCTGTATAGAATTTTGTTTCATACTACTCAGATGCTTCACAAAAAAAAAATATATATATTGAAAGTTATTTGTATGAAACTATTTCTGTTCAACTTTCCATAATACCACTGCAATTGTTGTACTGTCTACACACTTGAACATCTGGCGGGTAGCACTGGATACGTCAATGCGTACGAATGGTATTATTAAATAAGCTGAAACAAGCGTCTCTGGTTTTTTTTGTTTAGGGCAACCTGCATAAACGCTAGGCATGAGTCGCATTATTGGATTATTTTATTTCTTCCCATTTTGAAATTTAGAGAAGAAACGTGTAACATTTGATATTATAGCGTGTATTATATTTATCTTACGCTACACTTAAATAGTTAAACTTTTAATGTATATTTAGGCAGCAATGAATTAATTTTTTTATATTCTTAATTTGCTGGACTGACGGTTGCACACATTACGTTAGAAGTTCAACTGCGATGCTTGTACTGTAACGCAAGGTAGACAGAATTCCCGCTATTCTGACAAGCTTCACATTTTTCTTCTCCGAATTCAATAAAAGCTAAAAATAAACCAATATGGCGACTGATGCGGTGCCTTAGGCCAGTATATGCAGTGATCATGAACGTTGAACAGAGATGTGAGAAATAAAAATATATCACTCCAGACGTTGAAAGTAGACATTTGGCTGGAGATAACGTAACACTCCACCCTTCCACCATCCCAGTTTCAGACCATAACATTTATGGTATAAGTAGAGTGATTTCTCTGTGGAGCACATCACCTGACCGTACAATTTGCAAACTCTCGTTATAAACCGTTGGTGAATGGTGAACGTTATGATTTTAATTGTATCTAAATGGGGAATATTAATATTTTGCAACACTGCAACAAATCACTGAATTTAATTGTTCGTGTTTAGCAAAAAATATTTTTTTGGCGAAACGTAAATCATATTTCCTTTGTGGATGCTTCAGGAACTTATGCTTTGCAAGGAAACCTTCACGTTTATCCGTCTCAATAATGGGTATGCTTGTAAGCAAGGAAACGTGGTTTTTGTTTACGAGAATTTTAATATTTATTTGATATACGAATGGCTTTGAAATAAATGTTGTACTGAAACTGATGTACACATCAGTATAAAATTGGCCTATATATCCTTACATACAAACATTATTGTGACGGTTAAACGCGAAGGCGAGTTTCTTGCAAAGACTTGTTCCTGAAAGATCCAGAACGGAAATACTGCTTTTATTTGGAAAAACCAAATAATTATTTAAAGCGTGTTGAAAGAAAAAATATTTAACGACTTTTTTTGCAGTGTTACTAATTATAAATATCACTTTTTGTTATAAAACTTCAATGGTAGGTATTGACCATTTCTATAGCTTTAGAAAGAGTTAAAGAACTGTGCATATTGTAGTAGTCAATCGACTCCTATATGTTGTGGTACTGTGTACTAACTGGTGGTGTAGGGATTCAAATATAATTGCTGTTGGTGTGAAACGCTGCAAGGAGTTGCAGCGGGGATATTTTAGCGCTAGGCGAAGCGTGCGTGTGGGCGCTGTTACGCTGTGCGCAGTGTCCTGTATAGGAGGGGAGGACGCGTGCGTTCACGCGCTATTTCTGTGCCGTGATATATCCAGCGTAGTCTCGCCTCCTGCCTCGTCGCCCCTGGGAGGGGGGTAGGGGGCTGCTGGAGCCCGCTATCCTCTTGTTGTAGGAGGCCCCGTGTACCGCAGCTGGGATTGAGTTTCCTTGCCGCCTGGCGCACCTGTGTGACGTGACTGCTGTAGCGTGTTTCCGCCCGGCCCTGCCCCTGACCAGCCAATACGATGGATGCGTCTCCGGAACTATTGCACTTTTATTGTCTAACTGTACATGGTGCCTGGTAGACGCTTGCAACTTAATTCGTGAGACACTTATGAAGAGTTAGAAGACGCTCATATTTTAGATCGCGTCATTATCAATGAAGGATAGAATTAAAATGAAGGTTTGCGTAATATTTTAAGGCCTTTAGAGAGTCTTTTCTCTTTGGTAACAAAAAAGCTAAAACGTTTATAATGGAATGCTTTAGAAAAATTCAAGACAGAGCGGTCATGCGATGATGAATTCTATGTAGGCGTTTTTCAAAATAATGCACCGTTTGTTCGCAAAAGAAAATGTTTAGCTTTAATTTGGCTTATTTTCATGACACAATTGGTGATACTTAGTGCTAAAAAATCTGAAAATATTAGATTTATTGCTACCAACAAAAGGTACAAATTATGATGCAATTGGGACAAAGCGTTGTTAATTTCTCCCCAGGAAAATCATTTCCAATCATATTTCATACAATACAGGGTGTCCATAAATTTTATTTACAACTTTAGACCTTTATAGCTTTAAAATTATGGAAGATAACAACAAACGGTTTTCAACACCCGGCAAGGTAACGATTTTTTTTACGCTCGTTGCCAAGACTGACGCAAGTAATTACTTTTTGAAAAACATTTGTCTCTCCGATGAGCGAACTTTTTATGAGTCAGGCAAACTGAATCGTCATTATGTTAGTATCTGGGGATCAGAACCTCCTCATGTAACACGTGATGTGGAAAAAGACAACCCCAAAATTGTGTGGTGCTGACGTATGAATCATTGGTCCATTATTTTTTTTTTTCATCGGGTCTACAGCCACAAGTTGTGTTTACTTGGACGTGTTGCAAGAGTTTGCTGTGCAACAACTGAACCATCTGCAACCTGACGTTAAGCATAAATGGAGAGAAATTTAAAACCGACTGGACATTATCAGTACCACTAGGGGTGCACACATTGACGTGTATGAATGAGGTAAATAAAAACTTCGAGTTACCTTGTTGCATGTTGACAACCGTTCATCTTGTATAGTTTTAAAGTTATTAAAGTCTAAGGTTGTAACGATAATTTACGGACACCTGTACATTAATAGTATATAGCTCCTTGCTTACAGTGACAAAGAATCACATTAAATTTAATAGTTTGTTTAGTTGTCGTAAAAGTGTGTTTCAGGAAGCGTAATAAAACGAAACAATTTCAAAAAGTTTGAAATAATCATTCTGCAACTTTTAACGTTTTGATAAAGTTGAACGTGCGTTGTATCACATTACATTAAGCTGGTCGTGTCATTCACTGCAAAAGCACGTTGTGTGACATTTTTGAAATGCAGCTACGCTTGCCGCATACAGTAGCTTAGAAGAATGAACCTGTACCTGCAGGTATGGATACAGTATTAAAGAAAAAAAGGGGAGGGGGGGTATTTCTATAAAGAACATAAATTTTAACCCACGCCCACTTTTCAGAGATATTGTTCTTTACTTTTCACAGATAACTAAATAGTTTCACAAACTGAATATTATTTTGATTCTGTTTGAAAAATGCGAGAGGGGGAGATCACACCATCTGGGCTTATTGTATCGTTAACAGCGAAGTCCTTAGAGACTTGCACACTAGCCTGCAGATGTTTGTTGGTAAACTATAGAAACCGAAATCAGGACGGCCAGAGCCTGGAATAGAACCCGTATCCTTCCAAATGAGTCACACATACCACCTCGCTCGATATGTAGCGGATGTATTTCTTCACAATTGAGTCGCGGGGAAGATGAGCGACAATGACAAGACAGCAATGCTCGACGAGAGCCGCATCGCCTCTACACGCGGGGCTAAACTGGTGTACAGCATTTTCATAGTAGATAGTCATTTTTGCATGAATATGAGTGTGTATTTTGGATATACAGACTGATCGCGGGGATAAGTTGGCTGTTGGCTACGCTGGCACTGTTCTTTCCCTACTGACGATTCCCCATTTGACTTGGTCAGTGATGACTCGTGTGCAAGTAATGAATGTGGTTCGTCTGTAAACAGGTAAACCGTGGCATATGTATTCCAGTCATACAATGAGCTGCTGTTGGCGCAATGGCTAGAGCATCCACCTCCCGCCAAGGCGATTCAGGTTCAAATCCTGACGGGATCGGTCCCCGGATTTTCACACGAGGGAATCGTGCCGGACGGGTTTTCTCAGGGATCACCCGTTTCCCTGCTCCTTCATTCCGGCGCTGCTTCATACGCACATGTCATGTCACCCCTCACCAGCACTAAAGACTTAGGGGCTTATTCATACTCGTTTTTGACCCGGACTAGTGCGGGATTATCGTCGGACTAATTTTTGTCTTATTCATAGACGCGGACTAACGCTAGTTCGAGGATCATCGTGCGTTAGTCCGGTCTAACTTTTAGTCCGGACCAAGGGTAGGTTTAACGATGGGCTAAGTCGAAAATTAACATGGCGGACCATTACAATATAAGACGTCTGTTTTATAAACTTATATGTTTACACTGATAATTTATTTAGTAATAAGCATTAGTTACTTAATTTAAAACGGTCAAATTCAAACTTTGTGAGCAACAAATTTCGTATTGCGTGTTTATTGTACCGTATAAGACATTTACGTACAGCAATAATATTTTATCAAGCCTAATAAGATGGAAATTATTGCTATTAGCAATATGAAACCGTAAATATACGATTTGCGTAAAATACGTTACATATTTACTATCAACTTGCATTTGTATATATTAATTATCAACTTGCATTTGTAAGTGTCTCAGTAGCTCAGGGGTAGGTTCAAATTTCGCCTGGTGCAAAAAATTTCTTGTTCTTTAAATTTGTTAGTTTTTAATTGTACATAAAGAAAATAATGCAGTTTTCTTATTTTATAAGTGCATTTATTCTGTGCATTCTGTAACGTTAAATTCGTTCTACATCACTACAGTAAATCCTGTAATATTTTGGTATAGAAACCTCTATTTGCACAAAATATTCTTAAACATATTTCCGACGTTTTTATGCGGAATTTTACTGTTAAATTTTCTTGTTAGTTCGTTACATAATGGCACAGCACATATCGTTCTTAATAAAATTTCGACTAGTGAAATATACGTGTTTATGAATAGGTAGTGTAGATTAACCAGATATATTAGTTTCGAATTCTGCAATGCTTTTACAATATGTGTCACGGATTATTTTCCCCATTCTTTCTCATGTTTCATCAACAGTAGATTAAATTATTGTTTTAAAAGGCGATTTTTTTACCGCACATAAATTAACGTTTATGGTTTTACTGTCAGTTTGGACGTAATATCGATTAAATAAATATAACCTCGGTATCCTGTGACTATTAATTTAGTAGTTTAAGAAATTAAAAAAAAAAAAAAAGTTTCACAAAAACCTCGATCTCACGACTCTAAGTTAGAAAGCGAAAGCGTTAACATTGCTCTACAACAGCCACATTAATAGTACTATCTGTAAAAAAATTAACTTAATTTTTTATTTTCAGCATATCTTAATAAAGTGGCTTATTGATACAAAATGTACTAACATCGCACAATAGATTCGCTATATGACATAACTGAAACAATATTTCGGGGTAAGCGTGATCGTAATTCAAATTATTTTTACTAGCGAATGCTTGCCTGTGTGTTAAAATGTGATCTGCGCATGCGCGAAGCATGTGGCAACAGTGTACAAGGCTGATCCCGCGACTATCTCTAGTCCGGCGTTAGTTGGCGTTTATGAATAAGGTAACACTTGGTCCGGACTAAGTCAGGACCAACCCTGGACTAACTGGCGCAAGATGATCTCAGGATCATCTCGGAACTATCTCACGACTATGAATAAGGCCTTTAGAGGTTAAGTGCTGACCGAAATCTCTTCCCTTACTCCAATCGTACAGAACGCAGGATTCTAAAAAGTTACCAAATACGTTCGAAATATTAGATTTTCCAATACCTGTAGTAATATTTTAAACACGGGGAGAATAAAATCATAATGTAAACGCGTGTTGAGTAATTTGTTTATCGTCAGTGATTGTATGTGACAAACAGTGCTAATTCATATATAACGTTTGTTATTCAATGGCTGCCGTTTTGATCCACGAAAGTCTGTAGACACTCAGCCAGTCCAAAGAATAGATATGAAATCCATTTACCTGGTGGTTTCGACCCCGTCACGTGATGTGACCACACCTCGATGTGCCATATGACGAATACTGTTGACGTCAGCGATAGTGTGTGGGGTGCTGCGCTGTCTTTGCGCAGACACTCGTTCCGAACGACGTTAATTTACAGCACATGCCGTCGTGGCTGCAGTAAACACAGGCATCCTGCTTTCAACACTGCGCAGCCAGAACAGTTTGCCAACAGTTATAGCACAAAATACCAGCATTCAGACTAAATTTATCGCATTCACGTACGAGTCTTTCTTTACGACCAGCCACCGGCATGAGAAGGGTTACCTGAATAGATATCCGTTATTATAAACAAATTCCGATAAACTGTACGCAAAATTTTCCACGTTTTTGAACACATCAATTGAAACACGTCTTCTAAATAAGTGCAATTTGACCCCGTTGCAACTGATGACTTGTAAGGTCACGTGCATGTTGTTAGACATTCGTCATAACTAGGGCCCGATTTCGCGAATTCATTCGAGGAGACGTTAGATTTGGAACACCTGTACACGCGGAATCACCTGTGATTGTATCTCTGTTCCTTGAAAACTGTGGACCAAAATAAAACCTACAAGGAAAGACTCTTTGTGAAAGTGGCATTTCAGTTGGCGAGTTATTATGGTAAGATGGAAACGATGTTAAGTATTTTATATTTAGAAAGAGCGATTTATCGTACTGTAAAGATGTTTACGAAGTCACCGTTAACGAATGCTTTCAATTTTTTTTTATAGTTTGATAAGATCGTGTTTATTTTGTTTACGTTACTTGTTATGAAAAACGTGATTTTTCTTCTGATATCGATTTGGAAAAAAGTGTACACATTTTATAATTATTAGCTGTTGAATATATTCTTCTTGCCAACGAAGCTAGAGTTTAAAGCGTGTTTTTTAGCATTTGACTTTAACAGTTGACTCAACGATACCTTTTAATACAAGACTTCTTGTGAAGTCTCATATAATGGGGTCGGCAAAACTAAGCTTAAGTTTTCGTTAAGCTGCATTTCTAGTCAGTCAAGATGGCTGTTTACAGATAACCACAATATTTTTTTTTTAATTGAAAGAATATCATTTTACAGTAGTACAGCGATTTTATTAATTTTTTAACCAAATATTTTGTACACGTATTCGGAAAACCTTGTAGATAATGTTAGCGAAGTATTTTTTAAGTGAACTGTACATTTCGTCAATATGATTTGGCGTTACTGTTTTCTGGGAAATATTTTAAAATATGGTAAACTTTTCAATAATTACCAATTATTTTCGGAATATTTACGTTGTGTGCTATTATGAGAAATGTAACAAAATTATTTATAACACAGTATATTAGTATCTAATAAAGTTCTCAATTGTTTCAACTTTTGTTAACTTAATTTTATGTTAGTGTTTATTGGCAAAATACTTAAAGTAACGGAAACGTAAAGTCGTATGCTAAATTATTTGTGTATGTCTTAAAACAATGACCGCCATGTTTTCCTTACGCGAAATTCGCGGTCGACCGAACTGGGAATCGAACCCGGGTCGTAGTTGTCTACCCGCTACACCACCGCCTAAAAATACGAATAAGTACATTTTACTGAAGATAATGTATTTGGGAAATTGCCAATTAAAGTTTACCACTTGTAAGGACGTCAGGTTTCACGATTATCCTACCTAATGTTATGAACAACTAGGCGGTTCATATAGTCAGGGGCACTGGAGCAGCGCACCTACCGTATAATTATTGTGATGAAATAAAACAATTCTAAAGTTAATCGCTGCTCGACAGTAACTCATAAACAGTTATACGCCATTTAATAAATTTTTGCGTTTCATACATATGTCAAATTGACAGCGGTGCTTTTTAATCATTAACTGTTGTTCTTTTCAAAATGCACTTCCAAATATTTGGATGGGAGGGGGAAAGCAATATTTATATTAATGGTGGTTTGATTTTTTATTTGTAATTAAATGCAAATACTATTTTTAGAGATTTATGTTCGCCAGGTAATTTGAGTAGTTTTGTATGAATCGTTTCAAAAGTTAACCAATATTTCATGTTCAGCAAGCTTCGTTATACTAAAACCAAGTACGTAATTGTATTATGCTAAATCGGGTCACGTGGCCATTTTGGTTGATTATGCTTAGGACATCACTAAAGTGATTACATTCTCTAAGAAAACTGTTGATAGCAACGCAGCAGTGAATTATCAACGATAAGCAACGTGATAACTAGTTGCGTTAATTTCGCTGGAGGTCAGCTTAAAGATAACATCACTGTCGGTTCTTTAGTGGGCGCAGGTGGGTAGTGTTTCATTAGTTTTGCACAAGTTAAAGTACTCCAGGCGACGGATACGTCAGTAGCAGTGTTCGAATCCGCTAGAAGACTGCCGTTTAGGTAATTAAATCGACCACGTGACCAATTTTAGGGCCTAAAAATTTGGGATTTAGAATTGAAACTTTCTGAGGTAGAGTAATACACTAAATCCCCAAATAGCCCCGTAAAGTCGTCGCTGGTATTTAAATATTATAATCCCGTATTTCAACTGAAATAACTATGTACAAGCATTATGCAACAAAATAACAAGACGTTGCCATTTTATTCTGTGTGTAAAAAATTATACTCTGTTTCATATAATTTTCAGTATTTTGTGATTTGTTGCACACTGAAAGTCATTTTTAGTTGTAAAATGAACCTGAGCTTTTGTACTCCAAATTTTGTCTTGTGCAGTGGCACAAATAATAAAATCTTAAAAAATTTTTGCCCATAAGTTGCTGTCAAGTTTATCCAAACTTATATGAAATGGAGTATATAATACATGTTTATAATGAAAATAATTTTTGTTGAAAGGAAAGAATAACTTAAAAAAAAAAAAAAAAGTTGTTGCAGTAAATAAATGCTAAGTTTATAATTTATATTTTATATATTTATTTTCAAAGGATGTTTACAAAAACTGACCTGGTAGAGTTAGCGATACAGTCACCCAGATTTGCTATATCACAAATAAACGCAAGCAAACAGCTAGGTTTACTTTTTGGACCAAACATTCGTCCCTCGGATCAGTTTATAAACGTAATGAGTTAAAAATTTTACTCGACACGAACTAGAAGGGGCTTTTCGTAAACCTGGATACGAGGAAAGTAACAAAACATGGCAATTCTATCAAATATGTAATTTTCGACTTTGCCACATGCTGCGCTGATATTTGACGTTCGAAACCATACACAATAACTTCATAAACCCCCAAATTGGCCGTTTCAAACACCCCTCATGTACATGTGTATGTTAGCTGCGGCAAATAAATTTATTTTATTTATTATAAATACATACAAGTAGAAGCGTGTAAAAATTATTGCCAGCTATGACGAGCAGTACCAAGTCATGGATTTCAGTTAACTTGACTGAAATTACTGCTCAGCGAAATTTACAAGTATTGGAAGGCGGCAGTTGCTAGCAGCTTCTGTTACCGCTTTACTGTCTAGTGAACTTACGGGGTGAATTGGGAAATTAATTTACCAGTAATATATTGGCAGTGCATTGGGTGTATTTTTCCACACCACGACTACTTTATTTCACATACATGCAAGTTCGGCGAAGCAAACTTATGCGGAGTAATATAGAGCACTGATTGCAAAATGATGCAGTTCTTCAAATACAGCAAGATTAGAGTATTAGACCGCCAATGTACGTGGGCATGTTTTGAAGAATGCAAGTTTATACCAACAAATATCAAGTCTTAAATCAAAGGGACGAAATACTTGTCAGGGAGGGTGAGTAATTATTTAGGCGGCTACGATCGGTATCGTTTACGGAGAACGTTCTTAGGCTGGAATTAAGGGATTGTCGTCTGAAGTGTAGATTCCCACGGCTAGAGCACTCGCCTCCCGCCGATGTGATCCGGTTTCAATTCCCGACTGGGTAGATCCCGAGTTCTTGCATGTTACAAACATAGTGGACGTTGCCTTTGGCTGGCGGGTTTTCTCAGGATATATTTTTGTCCCGCCACTTCTCGATTGTAAGGCTTCGGTTCATGTCATCCTCCGAACTGAGGACTCCTACTGGATGCTCCCGTGTTAGAAGTCTGCCGCTACCCTTCTCTCGGATTCACTCCCTTCTCGGTATGTATTTTACGTATTTCTGTTTATGTAAACCTGAATCGTTAATTCAGAAGTCTTCTTCCGGGTGCGCAATGGACAAATTTTTTCACAGATCACGCATTTGTTGTCGAAGTATGCCTGCTACGTTCGTCTGTTTTTCTTCGTTGTTACTTGTCTGTAATCATTACTGTTGTACTGGTCCATTTTGGCCATTTTCATACATCTGATCTTCTTTTACTTTTCAATTTTTTTGTCTGTATGGATGCAGCTGTATTCCTTTCCTTAATGTTATGTATGATACGTGCTTATTGACAACAGCTAATGTCGTAATTTTTTAATTGTGGGCATTTTCTGCAACTTGGCAACATTCACCCGCGGTGACGTGCGTCCATATAAAGGCTAATTACCACACTGCAGCATGTGAGACAGTTGTAGGCATGCAGTAGGAATTCTGCACGTCGCGTCGTGACCAACGAAACTTCCTCCAGATCGATCTCGGCGCAGCTGTTGGCAGTTTCCCGCCAGCTGGCCGACACATCTGCCGGCAACGTAAACAGCCCACAGCGAGCGTCCGCATGGCGTCGCCGAGAGAAAACCTGAAAGAGGGGGAGGAGAGGGTGTGCCGAACATGGCGAAATCGGGGTCGGTCATCCGAGACCCGCCCACGAGAACGCGGCAAGAGATGTAGTGCTGCCCACGCACGGAAGCAACCACATCCAAAAATAGGCGATTGTACAGGACTGGACTATTACTTAAAAAAAAGACCCAGCGGAATGTGTGTGAAGTAGGTGTTGGGATTGGCCACCATTGACCTTTAGGCCGATCTATAGACTACTCCAAAAGCTGCATTTAGTAACCTGCTGCCGGCAATGCGTAAGTTTGCTGAAGTCATGTGACCAGGTTTACTGGATCACCAGACTGTGTTCAAGCGCTTGCAGGCAGTTCATACCCTCGTGACTTGCTGAACGCTTCAAGTCTGCTTGGGTTACTTTTTGTACCTATGTAGCTGAAATTATGCAGTGCCCAGTCTGACCTCGTGACTTAATAAAACTGCTTACTGCTGTAACCAGAAAAAGAGGAAGAGGGATGCCATGACTGTAGGCTAAGTGCCCTCCTAAGGGAAGAAATTAAGCAGCTTAAAATGAAAGCATGTTTCATTATTCAATTTTCTGAAGATAACCAGTGCTTTTACCTTTCACACAATACAATATTGCTCAAAACATAGTTTCCCTCACTCTTATACTGCATCTAACAGAGACCAGGTGTTAACGGATTTATGACTGTTCATAAAAAAGTTACCCAGCTTTGAAGAATGATGGTACAGGCAGTATGTGAACGGTTATTTTCAATTAGTCATAAACTTTGTTACTTTCTCTTCTTAAACTAACTAGCACTATTTTAAATATAAATGTAATAAACTTACGAGTCCGGAGATCAGACCTCTCACGATCCCGAAACCTAGATACCAACTGTTTGCTTAGGTCTACATTGCTTCTGACTGTTAAAACAAGTTTGCTCTTCTGCAGGGATGACTGTGGCATGTATTTCTGAATGAAACCGTGGTTTAGGTGGCCGCCTGGGTCGACATAGTCAATATTGCCAATATTACACAGTTGAGCGCCAATTCAAAATAGCTTGGTAGTCGAGAACTTCGTTAAAATTGCCTTTAATAGGTACTTACTAGAATTTTTGATGTGAGAATGCCGAGGATCAAATTATTGGTTCACGATGATGTTCTTTACAATGATCACTAGTACACCAATGACATAACTTGAAAGAACTAGCTGTTTAATAATCATGTCACTGGATCGCAAGCTTAGTAATTAACTTTTAATGCACAAACTGTCTCGATTCTGTTACGTGTGTAGGAATTTTGTTCCTGCGCTAGTATATGGTGTTTTTGTATCAATGTTTGTTCATGTACTACTATGTCTTGTATCAATGTTTGTTCCTGTTTGCTATTTTCTTTTACCCGACGTTGTTTGTTAAAGACAAATACAATTCAATATAAACCTACATATGATTATGGTGTGTTATACTTCCACATTCACTGAACATTTCTTCTAGAAGTTAGTTTTAATTGTGTAGTAGTATTTCAATTTTCAGGAAAGAGGGTTGTTTAATGCTTGTATGAATGAACTATTTCGTACAAAAATTTAATTTAGATGCAAAGTTAGTTAAGAATCAGTTCCTTTTAACGACATTTCAAATCCAGCATCGGCTTTGAAGTAAAATTTTATGGACACTGATTATTGAATTGGTCGTTACACAAGTTTCCGAGAAAGGCATGGAAACATTTACCAACTAATGCAAGCTGTTTTGAACATTACATTGAAACAACTCAAAGGACAGCAGAAGGGGTTAGTAAGAGAAAAACGACGTGTACAAGACAGTTAGTGGACAAACGGAGAGAAGTTTAGGCAAATGACTGTAATAAATCAAATGAAAACAGACGAAAAATGATGCGAAAATAGGCACTTCCGCGCAATAAATCTGTACCTCGGAGGCATAAGACATTGTCACAAAAATCATTTTTTCAGGAGAGCAATTTGAAGAGTGTGATTCATTAGTGAATTCAGCTGTTAAACACCAAATAATTTTTTTTTTTTTTTACATAATACGGATTTTGTGCTGGAAGCCACTAGAAAGTACTTAAAACTGTTATGTTGAAAAGTACATTTTGAGGAAAAGTGGACATAGTGTGTTATGCCTCGCGGGTATAGAAATATATGTGGTTTTTCTCCGTAAAACCAGTAGCAACGTTTCGGACTTGTGTCCAGAAAGACAGAAATTAAATGAGTTTTTTTCTTGATCTGTTAATATTTTTACAAGGCTGTAGGTCATCCTAGTTGGTTTCTTTGACAGTATGATTATGCAGTGGTGTATGATTCATAATGAGATCTGTTTATTTAATTACTTTCTCCCTCTGCGAGAATCATTGAAGGAACACAGCGAGAACTGTATTACGTGCTTGTCTGTTGACCTCATCTACAGCGGACATAGGACTGACTCCTCTGTCAAGTGATGTTGCATAACTCGAGCTCTTCATGAGGCCTTGAATATCGAGTGGCAAGAAGTCATGTCTCTTGTCCTGCTGTTGCGTTATAGGGCACTGGTCATAGGTGTGAGACGTTCGTCGACTAGATTGTATTTGCGAAGTGGTTTCTTCCAGTAATTTCGGCAGTTAGCTACGTGGAATTTGGATTTATAGATCTCCTTGGTTTTCGCGGGAATAAGACCACCAATTTATAAGTAACGTAAGTGAACATTTATTTCGCTGTTAAAAATCAGTGTCCTACTGCATACCAGAATAATATTTCTGAAAATTCATAAATATGTAAGTACATTTCTACTCCAGAAGGCCTTGGACAGAGGACTGACTTTGTACGCCATACAGTGCCACAGACACGCCTAGCACGACTCGCATTCCAGCGACATTAGTGTGGTGCCATTGTCTTTTTCTGCGCCTTCGGGATTGTTCCAATAGCTACCTTTGTCACTGCGGCGACTTTGTATGCCAGGCTGAGCTTACAGTTTTGTTTTTTACTTGACGCTCTCCAGGGGTGTTAAAGTGAGGTATGCTGGCGCCTCCAAGTCTTTAAGGGCGAGATCACCTCGGTTTTCAACGTCTTTTTTTTAAATTTTATATTTGTACCATATATTTTTCTTTATTTTAGACATAAATTGTGGTTAAATCTTCCTCTTAGGAAATTTTTGTACCCCTCATAGTTTTTGCGTAATTAGTCGTAAACGTCAAAATTTTCGCTTTACGGTTTTATGTACGCTATTAAAACCAACTGACATACCAAACAGAAAAAGTTCAGTGTATAACAATGTTGTAGGTTATGACCCGACACATATAAAAACAAAAATTTATTTTTGTATTTAAAAAAAATTATTGATATTTTCAAAGTTTCATTTAAAAATTCAGCATTTTTTCGTTAAATACAATTTTTTGTTTGTTTTTGTATGTGTCAAGTCATAGTCTACAACATTGTTATACACTGTGAATTTTTTAGGTTTGGTGTGTCAGTTGGTTATAATGTTGTCCTTAAAACGATAACATGCCAATTTTGTCTTCAATGGAGCCATTACGCGAAAACTGTGCGATAAAAATATTTCATGAGAAGTTTGTTATATTTTGTCTAAAATAATAATAAAAAACAACTGGTACAAATAAAAAGTAAAATAATCGTGATGAAAATTACCCTTAATGATGCCACGTCCTGCGACAACATTTAAATGGTAAATTGTCAGTCATGTCATATAGGTGTTCACTGCCCCTTTCGTATTCCGCTTCTTAAAAACCGCTTTTTAGTAAGTGTGTTTAACATTTGAGTACTAAAAGTTATTGTGTTCGTGAATAAGTAGTAGACTTATGTACTTGCTAAAAATAGAAGTTAAAATGTGTGGTCGTTAAATTATACTATATATTTTTTAATGTTTAAATACTGGCTTAATGTGTATTTGGCGTGGTGTCTTTTAGTGACCCGAACACTGCGGGTACGAATTCCTCGAATCCGAGAACAGCTCAGTTTGGCCAGCTACTCGATTGACGCGCTCTCTGCGCTTCTGGTTAAGTCCTCAAGCGCAGAAAATAACGTGGGTGGTGCAAAAAAACATGGTCACCTAAATACGCGGGAGACCAACTCACAAAACGGCGGTGTCTATAGACATGAAGTACGTTTAAAGTAAAATTTCAATCTGGATTCAACCTTAAGTAGACTGATTAAAACATTATTTCTATAAGCACATTAATCTATACAGTTGGGAACTGATACGCTATAAACAAAATTAAGGCGATGTCTTTGAGTGTTTCTTGCAATGGGACAGAATGACAAACTGTATTATTGTGGACATACACCATTGCAATATTATGTCGTCCCAGAAATTTTGGAAAGAGACTAAGAAAAACACACAACGAAAAAAAAAAAAAAAAATAAAGCCGAGGTGGCAGTAGTCAACGCAGCAGATGTCAGCTCCCGAAACGTCGAGAAAAGCCGGCCTTTGGAAGTCTACTGTGTTCTTTTCTCTCTTCATCGTTGTGTCTAGTGTGTTGTCTGTCACATCGTTGTTATCCTGTCTTGTGTCCATTATTGTAGCTATTACTTCCAGTATTGCCTGTGCTGTCTTAATTGTGACGTCCTGAGTTTTACGTATTAGTTTGTTTTGTATTTACACTATTATTTTTGGTTGTTTATCATTTTTTTTTCTTTATTTGTTGACTAATTCATTATGGGATCTTTCATGTTCTGTTTTGGTGTATGGATGTGTTGACTACTGCCTACTCGGCCTGTTTTCTCATTTTCTCATTTTTTGTTTTTCGTTAGTCTCCTAAGATTTCTGGGACGACATATCATTGCAATGGCGTATGTCAACAATAATACAATTTGTCAAAATTAAGATAATCCTGCTTTTGGGGAGTTTATGATGTGAAGCAATGTTATACGGCTTGTATTTAACAGTTATATAAACGTACCATACCCGATAAGAGTTTTCTCTTTGAACACAGTTAACTGAGATAGGACAGTGGTAGCAGTAAAACAAACTCAATACTTGGCGGTTCATGGACTGAAGTCCATATTTTGCCGGAGACTGGAGCAAGAAGGGAGGTTGTTGTTTGGGAATAGATCGACCGTTGCTGACGTCATAGTCCAGCTGGGTACTGTTTAAGTTTAAAGCCACTGCTGCCAAGTGACCGACCTTTGGCACGTTGACCAGCTCGGGAGAGGTTTACGATTGTCGTCAGAAAGTGCATGGGATATGGATATTGGGAATCGTTTTGTAAGGTCCTAAAAATATTGGAAACAGTTTAGTAGTGTTTGCTGCGCATCACAGATAATGACATTTCTGTCATCTGATTTTAATTTCCCCCTAAATATAAACTTATAACTCAACTTTTGTTTTGTGAGGAAATAAATTTACGGATATACACTTTTGTAAGATTTCTCTTTTTTTTTTCTGTTATCCGATTTGTTAACACTAATTATGGAAAGAACGGCCAGATGATGCCAGATTTATAAATTACAGCCAAATAGTTACATTATTAAAGATACTTTTAAGCTCAGTAATATGAACTTAACGACATAGATATAACCAAGGTATTTAGATCGGGTGGATGCAAAACTATTAAAGGTCCGTAAGTAAACCTAGCTGTAAAATTTTCAGTACAGTGGTAAGATCACCGCTTAGGCTCGTTAGGTGAAGTGTGACTGAAAGCCTACCTACCAGTTCTCAGTTAAGAGACAAATAAATTTGCGCTTACGTTTAAAAAAATTCCTTCCTATAATTTTGGTTTAGGACTAAAGGTCTACGAATGATTCGTTAAATGCCAAATTACTATTTTGCGGTGCCTAAATAAGTTTGTTTAGCCTCCTGATAGGACTTCAGTCACGTCTGATTTGTGTTAGAAAGTATTGCTATTTAAGTAAAATATGTTCAATAACATTACAAAAAGTGCACTAAAGAGCGCATTTTTGAGAACACTTTATTTTATATGTAGTTTTTTTTTGGCGTTCTAGGGACATTCATTTAGCACTAGTCGAATGCAGTAGAAAATTAACGTAAACTATTGCAGAAAGGTAACGAACGTTTTAAAAGATTTTGTAGCTTATTCCTCCGTCTGTAGCATTTAAGTTTGCAGATATTTTTCGATCATTTGTTTGGTGGCTATCACAACCTAACACATTGTACCTAGGTGTTCTATCCTATACTACATTTTACCAATTCTTATCTCTTCGTCTCCTACGTCAGTTGGTGCCATGTATCCCGATCGTATTAGTTCACCCCCAAGGAAGGAGTCCAAGTGATATTTTTCTTCTAGCAATATACTTATGTTCATTTTTTAAATATTGGCCTAACTACCTGCACGCTGTGTTTTCTAGCTTTGTACCTACGTGTCACTTTCCCCAACTGCTGTATTTTGCATTGATTCTTGTATTACGCTATCTTAACAGCAGAGCTTGTTTAGTGGAGGAAGGAAGAAAGTTAATGTGAAAGCAGTTTAGGCAGTAAATTTCCTGCCGCAGCTCGACAACTCAGTTGACAACGGTTCACGTTACCTCACTGCAGCAAACAAGCTGTTTGTCGGCCGTTGACTCATGATGCAGACCCACGTGGGGCCTGGAGGATATGACTACGGTCCTCTGTGATGATTTATATGCAGCTGTCGTGGCTGGTCGGGTACAGGAACTGGCGTGGTGCATGTTTTGTCGAGTGCTCTTCACTTCTGTGAAAACTATGCGTACAAGAAGTGGCCGTAAATCTCAAAAGTTGACTGCACTTATTTTAGCTTCGGTTACTTCTCATACTGTCAGGCGTTTTGTCAAGAGTGAAAAGAAAGAAAATAATGTTGCATGGTAACGCATAGAAAGACTACATACAGGACGTCAATGATCCTACGGAGTTCTATGAATCACTTAAACTTGAAATTCTCGTGCTAGGTGCCAGCTGAGACGGGTGAAAGCGAAGAGAGAATGTTTGGGAGAATTCTGACCATGGGTAACGATGTGACGGGAACCACACATACGTTAGAAACGCACAACTTAGAACTGCCATATAATAGAATACACCACAAAAACCACACACATTAGAAATTGCAAATGTTAGAACAATCACACGGTAGAAACACATAATATAGAACACACATTTGTTAGAAACACAGATGACAGAAACGTCTTATGTAAGAAACACAGATATTAGAACACCCATATAGTAGAATCAAAGATGTTAGAACAAATATATGACAGAAACACACAACTTAGAACCACATATTTTAGAACCACATACTTTAGAAACGTTGTACAACAGAATTTCACATGTTAGAACCAATACACAGCAGAAACACACATGTTAGAACAAACATACAACAGAAACACACAACTTAGAACCACGTAT